>QVRM01004402.1:0-44961 GCA_003439945.1 Dermanyssus gallinae | reverse complement strand
TTATGCTGTAGGTTTTATTATACTACTTTGCCAGTATGTGTTAATTAACTAAGTATGCTCGTACTTAGTTAATTAAATAGTGCGTGACACTTGCATTTAATTAGCTACCTCAGTTTTGCATACATGTATAGTAGTTGTGTATAGTCCTAAGCATCATCGGTCACACCATTTTTACATACTTTTATGTTATCCGTGTTGGATTTATATGTGCATTTTATTATTAACAAGATTACGGGTATCATTATTTGATATCATGAAAAGGAAGAGATTTGAGATCCAGGTTCAAAGTTGGTTCCTACAAAATCACCTACCCCGTGAATTATTTGGAGGAATCCAACATTTTCTAGTGGAATTCTTTATAAACTTCAAGTTAAAAAGCGCTTAGTCTCATTTGGTAACCCTCATGTACAATTACAGATACGATGTATGCATAAGAGAAGGACGTATCTAGATGCAACTCCAACTTAAATGTTACGGGTTGTCGATGAAGAAAAACAGGGAAGCTGCAACAAATAGTGTTTTCCTGAGCCCAGTGTTGCAGAGCGTACTTATTGCTACGTGTTACTTAAACGAGCTATGCCCGCTTAAAAACACCGTGTTTGTATAATAAGTGATCCACCTATTTAGCTTTAATACGTATTTTGCCCACTTGTACCACACCTGTTAGTAGGGAGTATGGGAGTCCATCTAACAAATTCTAGCATGTACTGAATTACATCTCACACTCTTGCATGAATAAATATACGAAATCTGAATTATTATTATCTGTCAATTTAATCGGATTGCTTGGTACGGCGTGTTACGTTCATGGAGCACCGAAAAATCATAAGGTCCCTTCCACAAGACTTGAAAACATTTATAGGAGTGTTTGACATACTTGTATTTTGTGACATTTAACTTATTTGGCCTGCAGTGGTTTGGCCCCGGTTGTTTGCAATAATTAATTGTGAACGCTAACTGTAAAAAAAAGAGAGTTAAGATTCAGTCTTTTTTATAGCAGATTGACTCCACTGTGGAGCATAAATATATTTGTATTTATTTATATAACTTGCTATGTTAGCGCTTTGGAGTGGACATTGTCTCCGTGCGAACGTGTGATTACGGGTTCTCTAACCCGGGTTAGCCCAGCTCAGCAATGTGCCCCGAACAGACGCTGCATTTTCTCGTTGGATGTCAAGCGACAACCTCTGACGCAGAATTCGCATGCTCTCGATCTCCTGTTGAAAGATTAAGGCTTCTGTCTACGCGTTGAATCAGTTTGAGCGTAAGGGGCCTGCAGTTCCCATAGTCCCGAACGCCAACGGACAAAATTCGGCGGATAATCCACACTGGAATATTTCCTGGATTTATTAGCCTCAGCTAACCTGGAAGCTTGACCTGCTCGGTCCGCACTTGCACCGACCATTGAAGGGGCTAATAAGTCGTTACAGTTGCGTTCCAAACAAGCATGCGGCCACGCTCAAAGGCGTCAAAGTCAGGCCGTCAGGTCTTTTTCCGTCATCCCTCGATAGATCAGGGGGCTCTAGAACACATGGGAAGCCGGCAGATCGAAGTGCGCGACTAAAGGTGTCGTTTAGAGCGGAGTGACGTGCTCGTCGGCCTGCACTTAACGCGCATGACAGGCCATGATGGGCCAACGAATCCACAAAGTCACCACAACGACATCGGTGGGGCACAACAACGACATAGGTTAACACAAAGCCGCAGTCCTGCGCTTATGCGCGTGGTCTCGTCGTCTAACAGAGTCCCAATTCGCAGACATGGTAGGGCGTGTAGCCAAGCCCCAGCCTCTTGACTACTAACAGCTCGAAGCCTGGCTTTATCAGCAACAGAAGGCGCTCTATTAATCAGGTTTGCTAGTCGCTTTTCTTGTAGAGGAATTGTCCAATTGCCCTGGTTAGCCCCATCGTCGGGAAGAGAATAATAGCAACGACAATTCTCTCCGGTCAGTCTTTGAAGTTCACCGTTGTAGGCGTCCCAACCATCACTGTCCAATAATGCTTTAAACCCTGTCCGCCGCCTGGGTCCATGACGACACGATTGCAGGTCCTGCCATCATGACCGCGTCGGGCACACCTAGGCCGCCTAAAGAAACTGGAAGCATTACCTGTTCCCTTGCCGCAGCGGTCAGCTTAAGATTTAGTATGATGTGTAGTAAAATGTCTAAGCTAAGTCCATTAAATGGCTATAAAAGCTCTCGTGATAAAAACAGGTTGCAACCTCTAAGCAGGTGTGTTAACCTCGTGGCTGAAAAACAAGATCTAAGAAGGAATAAGCCGCAGTGGGCCCCCAATTGAGGTAGTCTGCCCGCCCCCGAAGTCAAGTTTGTCTCTTCGACTGTCTAATGCCCTTGCAGTGCCTTCCGGCAACAAGGGGACACCTAGCAGCTCCAGGTTAACCTTGTCTACTACGCGAAAAGCCCGGAAGTAAGTCAAAAAGGTTAGTTAAATCTAACGGCTCAACTTCGTTGTGGGTTGTGACATACACTTCACATTTGACCGGGTTCAATGTCAGACCGCTAATAGCACCAAATTCAATAACTTTTTGTATGTCGTCAAGTACGGTCGGGAGATCCCCGCCCAGAACCCCGTCATCCAAGTACTAGGCATTAAGGGGGGACTGCAGTAAATGGTCTCTCCAGACGCTTGTTGAAGGCGTTTCGGAAGTCTAGCTTGACCATCACCGTTGGTACTTTGCGCGATTGCAAAAATTCACGGGCACAGTGGACTACTACCTCTGTACCCACGGGGTAGCGAATCCTAGCTGGTGTTGGCCAAGAGTGCTGAAATAGTTTCCCTATTATCGTAACAGCCGATTTTGGCCGCCAGTCTGCGAATGACGTAACAGGCGATTGGACGTAATAAGCCATCTTTTTTTTAATGCAAACATTCTTGCCCCAAAGATGAGTGGTAAAAGACAAGACGGGGGCGAGCCCCATCTGGGTACATCCACCACTTTAGCAATGGCGTCCGCTAGTCGACCGGCCGTGCTGCCCAGCGCACCAGACAACAAGTCCTGCAAACAGACGGGGTCGTATAAAGTCTAAGCCGGCAGCTGAACTTCTGCTAAATGTCTTCATCGCACTCAGTATCTCTTCACGTGAGGTTGAAGAAGGCAGTGGGACTGCCGGCGGTGTGTGGACATGGAGAGACCCCGTAGGCGCATCGGGATGTTTAGAGCGGAGAGCTTCTGTATTTTCGTTGGCTGGCGCTAGCATATCCTGGGAGCTCACCAATCTGGCACCCGAGATGGTCGCCTTCTGACAGCTTAACCTTCACTCGTCTGGAGAGGTCATCGTCAAGGTGGGCTATTACTTTGCGTCCTAATCCCTCGTGTGTCAGATCCCTGAGCCTTAATCCTGATGAAAAGTCGCGTAGTCGCGTTCTTCCTGACCAAGTACAGACAAGGATTGAGCATCTTTCCTGGCTCGAGGGAGTCGCAACACGACTGGAGCGAAGGAGAACAAGGAGTACCAGGCGAAAAGGTCGTTGTCCTTGGCGAGATTTAGAAAGACCTTAGTAAGCTCCTCCGCAACAGTGGACCGCACAGATTTAGGTAAAATGCGAAACAGTTTGGCATGACGCATGTTTGCCTGGATATCGATGAGTAGTGTGTTAACACCAAGGTCGTCTGCCAGAGCCAGGTGGGATGTAGACGGCCCGTTGACGGCATCGGGCGTACTGACCGATATATGCCTGGCCAGACCCCTTCTCGTGAAGATACCTCTACACACAGGACATGTGGCCCTGTTAGGGTCACCGACAACAAAAGCATGATCGGCCTCCCTTCTGTTTGGGTTCTCGTTATCTTGCATTATGATGTGAAGGCTTTGAGTTTCTCTGCAAGTGGAAGGAGGGCCAAGAGAGGTTTTAGGGCCTCTGCAATCGTCTTTAAAGTTGCCGCCAAATCAGGACGGATGCCCTCTAGCATCAGAGAGACGTCTGTTAAGGCGCTTCCAACATCTGGCGCGGCGTCTTGGAATAGACCTTTCTCTCTTGATAAATTTAGAAGCGCGCCGCGGCCGAACTTGGGCGACCCTTGTATGCCTTGGCTCGCTTGTGTTTGGGCTTTGGTAACGGTTCGCGGATTAGGAAGAAGCAGCTGAGGCGAGGTGCTTTTCTTGCGTGGCAGATATGCCCCTGAGAACTGCTGCGTAGAAAGCTTTGCTATTGTTAGAACAACCAGTTTGTGCGTTTTCTGCGACAGTGGCTGTGACGTCAGTCCTTCCGTAATCGATGCACTCGGATGCGCTGCTTTAACTTGCTGAAGAACTCTGGCCTCCATAATAATCCTGTTACGCTCATGGAGGTAAGCCACACGCGGACAAGAAGGCGATCCGGCCGCGTGAGGGCCACCACAGTTTACACATTTCGATTGTTTGGTGCAACTGGACGCCAAATGATCAGATCCTCCACATTTCTTGCAGGCCTTGCGAAGAGTGCACCTGTCCGCCTAGATGTCCCAATCGTTGACAATTGTAGCATAATTTTGGTTGCTCAGGCTCCAGTATGACTGAGTGGGCTTTGTACCCCAGGAAGACAGATACCGGCGGGTTGGCGGTCAAACGTCAGTATCACTTTGCTGAGTGGGGTTTTACCAGCGTGACCTGTGCGGAATAAACGTCGAGCGTGCGCTACACCGCAATCTGCTAGCTCTTCGCGTATTTCGTCGTCTGTAAATGCGACGCCTTGAATTCTCGCCTTGAATGAGGTTAGAGCCGGGCAGGTTACCGTGACGGGTATCGACCCTATTGCAGAAAGTTGCGTAAGCTTTCTGGCAGCATCCTCTGACTTTACCCATACGAATATAGCGGCTTTACTGCTTGATATCTTGCAGTCAGGGCAATTGAATGAGCAGCCTTACATAACCGCAGCAATGTGCCATCTGCGAACTCACTTGAAGCAGGATCTTCGTTTGCTTTTCTTTGGAGGACTACTTTAAAAGCGTTGAGTAGACCGCTAGACGCATCCACTCTCAGTTTGTCCAACTGACGTGCTCGCGAGATATAGTTTTTGCTCACGCTTTGACACCACCAGCGTAAATAGTTCGTCAGGTTCATTGCAACCTGTAACCTTTTTTTCGCTTACACCCTGGCGCTGCACATCCTTCCACAATCTCCGACGTTTTGGCACCTCTACTGGAGTCGACTTCTCGATGTTTCAGAGGATGCGCCACCAGCCCTGCTGCCGACTGGCTTCGAGACACCGGCTTCGGCCGCGATTGGTGTCTCTTTGGCAATTGTGCTCCTAAACTTGGAGATATCCAAACTGTCAGGCGGCTTACTGCCGCTGGATTTCCCTGGTATTGTCCTAGGCTTTTAAATGTCTTTAAAACAAAAAAAAATTCTAAAAAGTAAAAAAATGCGACTTTTGGGAATTGAACCGGGACGTCGCAGACGCTACCACCGGGCTACGACAGGTCCACGAGCCTAACCCACACGTAAGCAGTAGTGATCCCCGCAGGTTGGTCACAGCCGTATGGCTAGCGATGACATCGGCAAATCGAACACAGCTGTCAGAGAGCTCAGCCAGCCCCAGCGCTTTTCCCACGACAGCTTGAAGCACTGACCCCCAGGGTCGTTGTTCCTAGTTCTTCCTGCGGGTTTATCGGTCCCACTACTAAGTACCGTTGAGAGGCTGCTTAGTTTACTGAGCCTGTAAGAATTCCGCGGCGTCGCTATTTTTAAGAACATTCGTGTCAGCCACCGCTGCGAGGGTGGGAAACTGTGCCGCCAGCCCCTCTATTAAACCCCTATCTAAATCTGACCCTTTAGTGATAACCGCTACCTTAACCTTCCTCTGAGTGGTAAGGGCGCCAGTGGTGAACTTTAAGTGCTTAATCACCCTTTCAGGCCAGTATCCCTTGATGGCTCTTACCAGCTTTTCCGGAGTGCTTACCCTTTCTATACTATTTTCAATCTCCGTGGCCTCCGTTTTCAGTTCCCGCTCCTTGGCCCTTCCCTTTTCCAGCTCGCCGTGAGAGCATGCGCACAGGAGATCTTGTCCTTATATTCGCTCGCTTATCTCCTCTCGTTGGAGGTCTTTTCTATTTTTCCGTACCTCGTCCTCTCTTAACCTGTCGAGTTCCTCCCTCAGTCTGCACTCGCTTGTTCGTAAAATTTTGACTTTCTCTCCAAGCTTTTTTTTTTTTTTGGTGAGGTTGAAGAAAAATGCTTTATGCACAGCCAGCGCAGTTATCACTGTCCGGGCGTGTAGAAGCGCGTAGGTAGTGTGGGACTCCCCGATGGCATGGGGTTACCCACTATAAAACCCTAGTCCTCACATTTACCCCCCCAGGGTTCGGTACTGTTTGCCAGTTCTTCAAGGCCCTGGGGGGGGAGTCGTCCGCTCTCCATCTACGACATGGCCTCCGAGGCCTGTAAGGACGTCTCACAATCTCTTCTAGCAAGTGAAGCGCGTCTTTCCTTCTCTAGGCTGGTTTTTTCTCTGATGATCCGGTCGAGGTATGACGCTCCTTCTCTCCATGATTGGCCTGACGTCAACATCGATGTTATGATCGTTTTAGTGTCAGCTCCAGCTAGTACATATTTGGAGGTCTGCCTGAGGTTCGAGAGCCTTGGGCATCCTGCGACCGTGTGGTCCACGTCGTCAGGTTTCCCAGTTGTGCACAAAACACAGATGTCTGAGTGAGACTTGCCTATTCTCATCATGTACGTTTGGAATTGGCCGTGTCCCGTTACAGCCTGTGTGGCGTAGAATGATAACGAGCCTTGGCCCGGGCCGTTGTACCATTCAAGTAAGTCACTAACGAGGTGGCGGGTCCAGCCCGCGCGTGAGGATCGGGCACGCCATTCCTCCGCCAAAGTCTGCATAGTCGCCTCCCTTGCTTCGTTGTAGTCAGTATATCCGTCCCTTCGCTTGGTGCTCCTCTGTCCTGCCAGGAGATCCCATGGGAGCATTCTGGCTAGTACTAGCGCAGCCTCCGTGCTGACGGTTCTATACACCCTGCTGACACGTATCGCGATTGATTTTTGAGCCGACCTAAGAAGCTGCCTGTTGCTGATCGTGCGGAGGGCCATGTCAGCCCACACTGACGCTGCGTATAGTGCCGTGGACTCCGCCGCCGACGCTATCAATATCCTCTTCTCCAAATCCGCGCCTCCCGACCGAGGCAGGATTTTAGCCATTGCCCTAGCGATTGTATGCACTTTTTTGGATATGGCCAAGATGTGGGCGCGGCCCGTAAGGCCGGAATCGAGAGTGACTCCTAGATATTTTGCTGTTTTCGACAGCATGATAGCGTGGCCGTCCGATGTCAAGTGATTGCCGCGGGTGCGTTTGCGACCTGACAGGTAGATTGCCTCAGTTTTTTCTGGGGCCAGCTGAAGGTTGTTTTGTGCCATCCACCGAGAGACACAGCGCATGGCGTTGTTTGCTGTGGCCTCGAGTATGGTCTCATGGCGTGCTGTTATAATAAGTGCCAGGTCGTCTGCGTAAGCCAGCGTTTGTGCCCCTGGCGGAAGGTTTGGCAGACGCAGAACATTGTCATATGCCAAATTCCACAGAGTTGGACCGAGTATAGACCCCTGCGGGACCCCGGCGGTGATACTAAACGTGCCATGATGTGTCAACAGGTGGCGGTCACTCAGATAGGAGGAGATGATGCGAACCATATACGGAGGTATATTTCGTCGTTCCATGGCCTCAAGAATTTTCGCCCAGTTGGCGCTGTTGAAGGCGTTTTTGACGTCAAGAAGTATCAGTAAAACAAACTTCCTGGTGTTGCGCGACGCCCTGGTTTCTTGTCTTGCTTTTTCCAGGATTTCCTCGATAGGGTCGAGTGTCGAGTGACCCTTGCGGAAACCATGTTGGTTAGGTGCCAAAGCTTCTGTGTCTTCTATAGCCTTCGTGAGACGCTCTTGGATGATGTTTTCAAAAAGCTTGCCAATAGTGTCTAGAAGGCAAATTGGTCTGTAGGTTCCTGGGCGGTGGGAAGAACCCCTCCCGGAGGAGATGGGTCGCGGTATCTGCGACGATTTTCGGATGCTCTCTTGCCATAAGCCGGATCACCCCAGGTGGGACACCGTCAGGACCCGGTGCTTTGCCAGGGGCGAGGCGCTCGGCTGCCTGAAGGACCTCGTTCTCTGTGACGGGCGGAATGTCTGCTGGGTCTATGTTGGTATAAGTTACTGAATGGCGAGGAGAATGCGACGGGAAGAGTTTCTTGACTTGGCGGAGAGTTTCTTCTTGTGTTAGAGGGGGTGGAGATGTCTTGAGTTTTTCCCGGACTATCCGATAAGGAATTCCCCAGGGGTCATGTTGTACAAGATCGATTAGAGCCCTCCAACATGCCCGTTTCGCTGTCCTGATCTTTTGGCGAAGAGTGTTTCTTGCTGTTCGGTATATGTCTAGTAGTGTATCCTCCCGGGCCAAGGCAATATGAAGTATGTGCTCGTGTTCACCGTTTCGGCGTCTTCTCGCAAGCCAAGTTCGAGCCCTCGTCAGGGTGCGCTTGGCACGTATGCATGCTGAGCGGGCCTCCTTTATCTCGGATGTCCACCATGGCTGTGGGGAGCGTCTACCAGTGCGGTGACGCGGCGGGCCGCCTGCGGCCCTGCACGCCTTTTTTACTATTTGCGTTAGGTCTTCCGGAGAGGGTTGGGAGTCTTGATACATGCTGAGTTGTGCAGCTATGTAGCGTTTTAGCTTGTTGATGTCTAGATGTCTCATCTGCCAAGTTTTTCGGCTCGAGAGTGGCTGTCTAGGTGCCCCGTCGTAATCGAAGACTATGTATTGGTGGTCACTGAGCGTTTCGGCGTCTGCGTCGACTCTCCATCTGTTAATCAGACAAAGGGAAGCATTGTTGGTAAGTGTGAGATCAATGAATGACTCTTGTCGACCTCGGACGAATGTCGGCATGTTCCCATCGTTAATTACTGAGAGATCCGAGTTGGCCAGCCAGTCCAGTAGTAGGAGGCGCCGGGACGTGGGAGCGCGGGAGCCCCATAGAGGATGTGCCGCGTTAAAGTCACCTGTCAGAAGTAGTTGGTGGGGGTTGAGAGATGTAATGAGATCAGTGAGTGATGCGAGGTAGTCGTTAAATTCCTCTAGTGTGCGGTTTGGTGAGAAATAGCAGGAGAGAACATATGAGCCGCTGCCTAGGTGAATCCATGTGCACCCAGAGCAAGCCCCGTTGCCCGAGACGGAGACTTTTGGGTCCTGTCCCGTCCACCATATTGCTGTGTCTGCTGCGGAATCAGCATAATGGTTTGCTCGTGTTGATGCAATATTAACATTGGGCTCTGACATGAGGCATAAGGATATCTGGTTCTCCTGTACGTACACAATAAGAGCGTCATGAGCGGCCCGGCAGCGGTTTAAGTTTACTTGTAGGATCTTTATTTTGATAGCTTAGTTTTAGATCGTCTCTGGACCGTCGTCCAGTCTGATCTGTTGTTCTCTCCTGATTCTGCCTCACTTGACGCAGGTGCGACCGGAAGAGTGTCGCTAGAGGTGGCCTCCTTTTCGACAAGCTCAACCTCCGGTTGGGAGGGGGCCCTTGACCCGGACGGTCCGCCGCTAAGCTCCACTCTCTCTGCCTCGGGGCGCTTTGTTGGCATGTGGGACTGTTGCCCAGCCTCTGTCCTGCATTTTCGCTCACGGAGTACCAGCTCTCTGTACATCGGGCATGACATCGCATCCGCGCGATGACCCTTAGTATCGCAGGCTATGCACTTCATGCTCGCCGAGGTGCAGTCTCTTGTCTTGTGCCCAATGGTCCCGCAACGCAGACAGAGGGATCCCTCGATGGGTTTCTCAAGTGCGCAAGCTTCCGCGCGATGGCCAGGGCGCTGGCAGCGGTGGCATATTGGAGGCCTGTACCATAGATCTGGACGACAGTTGCGGCCTGCCAATTTGACTGTCGTGAGCTTTGACAGACGTCGGGCCAACGGGGCGGGTAATCGCGCCAAAGCGTACCAGCGCCCGTTTCGACCTTGACGGGGTTCGGTAATTGCGACCAAGGAGTGATCCGTCACTCCTAGGTGCGCGGTGAGGTCGGCCTTTATCTGGGACTCGCTCGACAGGGGGTTGATACCCCATAATGCCACCTCTAGGGTGGGGTCAAATAGCTTGGCAGAGGCCTCCAGTCCCCCGTCGCGGATTTTAGTACTCAGCCGTTCTCCTGCTCCTGGTGTGATTTCACCCAGTCGGATTGCTACGTCCCCGTTAGATGTCTTCTTCACTTCGCGAATAATAGTGTCCGCCGCAATGTCTGCGTTAAGGTTTTCTCTGACGGTCCGCAGCGTGTCAGCGAAGGTTTTGCCATTGCCGACTTTAACTAGTATTGAGGTTGTATGTCTATAGGGGGCGGGTGGAGGTGTTCGTGGCTGGATACTTGGTGGCGATCCGGTGGGCCCTGCTTGAGCCGTGCGGGTTTTGTGTAGCGCCAGTCTCCCAGGAGTGGGTGACTGGGCCACCAGCATTGCTATTATTCGGTGGAACGTGATGGTGCGCATATCCGGGGGAACGTAGAGGAGGGGCAGGGTGTCATTCGGAGTTTGGTCTGTCATAAGGAGGATTCGGTGTATAACCGCTCGCATCAGAGTCAAAGATGTTTCATCCGTAGTGGCATCCTCGTGTTTTGGTGGCAGGATGCCTACTACTAATCGATGTCCTTGCTGGGGGGTATGCGCGGAGCCGGTGATAGTCTCCACAGCCTCGCCGAGGACTACGGCAGTGCCGGGAGATGAAGACGTTATGGATTGAAGCGAGGGATAAGCGGCTAGGAGCTTTTGGAAGAATCCTGTGTTCGGAATTTCTCCCTGTCGGGCCAGAAGGCCTCGGATCCCCTTGTGAGTCACAAAGTCTTCCGGTAATAGTGGAACTCTCTGAGTCGCTGTGACCGGCCATGGAAGCTTCGCTACTCGCAGGTAGTCTTCCGCTGTTTGAGCGTTTGGTATCTGCTCGTCCAAATGTGCCTGATGGGCCGCATTTGTTTCTGCCGCGCATTTGGGGCATTCGCCCACGGACAACTCTAGAGGAGGAAGCCCCGTCTCCCCACTTTCGTTCCTCGCGCTTAATGCCGCGTCCCTTTCCTCCTTAGCGGCGTTAACGAGATCAAGAGCCTCGTCACGTTGGGCTACGAGCAACGCCAGCTCCTGTTGCATCTTGAACTGGCGTTGGTCCGCGCCAAGCCGGGCTTCCCGTAACGCCGTCAGGATTGTCTCGGCCGCCGATTGCACCTCGCGGAGGTCGAGTTGTATCTTTTGCGATAGGTATTTGAGTTCCTTAAGGGTGTTCCTTAGCTCGCAGTGGATCGCAATATTAGCGCAGTCCTCAGCAAGAGCATCATAGGCGTCTTCAAAGGCTTGTCGGGCCTCCTCGTCTACTCCGGAAGCACGGTGTCTAAGTCGAGGGCTGAGAGGGGGGTGGAGTGTCTGCTTGCCGTTTGCGGGTGTTGGTGGGTCCGGCGTGGTCATGGTTCGTTTCGGCAAGCACCAAGTCGGTGACCATTTCTTCAGGGTTGGGGTCGAGGGCGGGCTGTGTAGGGACATTGCGAGTTTTGCCAGGTAGACGGGGTAAGGTTTCTTTGGTGGTCAGAGAAGGGTCGGCGCGCGTAGCGCTAGAGATGGGGGCAAGAAGGTCCTGTTGCCGAAGCGACTTGGGGGTTGGGGAGCGTTGTGACGGCATCGTTCCGGCCGATCACCTCCTAAGAGGGAGGAGGTGATCGGGAAGAGCTTGTTGTTTTCCGTCCAACGATGTCTCGCTCGCTGTTGTGTCGTGATCAGAAGCAGTCTATTGCTGAGATGGGCCTGCCAAGTACGTCACCGGAGATATGCTCAGACGACTGTAGTAACTCGTGCTGGCTCTTACGGCCCGTATGGAAAGCTCGGCTCACCTTAGCTGGGATGGCAATGTCTATTTGGCAAGAGATGCCCTTTCTGCGATTGTATCCGGTGTGTCTCCTTCCCTACGGAGAGGGCTGCGTTGGTGACCTCGCCGGGTGGCTGCACCCGTGGCGCCGCCCTGGTGGTCGGAATCGGAACTAACTCTTACCACTGAGCTGGACACCGCCAAAGGCACGGACGCGTTTGTGGTAGCTCCAGACACCCAGTAACACGACACCGCACAGACACTTATCACCAGATCACCAAAATCACTCGAAATCCGTCTCGAAAACACACGGGAGCGCGTGACCGCACTCGACGACTGTCAGCAGACGACTTTCCTCTCCAAGCTGCCCTATTTCTTTCTCATCAGCTGACCTAACTTCTCGGTAGGCCTTACCTCTGTCTTCCAGGGCCTTCTCGAGATGTTCCAGCGTCCTTGGGAGCTATGAGATAGCTCGACGCGATTGGAGGCTTGTCTCTCCGTATAATATATACATATAATAAACCGTATTATCCCATAATGTACTTACTATATAATATACATTACCATACCATATTATATAATATGCCCCTGATATAAAAGGGTGACATGTGTATTTAGATATACACGCCAAGCGAACAATAAATCAATAATACAGGTAGTTCAAGAAGTTCTTAGAATGAAAACCGAGAATTTTCCAAATCATGTTTTAAATTTTTCTTATTCGATGTACTCCCCGAGAAGCTCAATACACTTTTCCCACCGAGATTTCAGAGCTTTCATACCTCTTGAGTAGAATTCCGCGTCGTTAGACTGAAAATAGGCATTGACAGCAGCCTTAACCTCTTCATTGCTGGAAAAAACGCTTTCCACCGAGACTATTCTTCAAATGTCCGAAGAGGAAATAATCAGAGGGGGCCAGGTCTGGAGAATAGGAGGGTTGTTCAATAAGTTCGAACCTCAGTTGGGCCAGTTTTGCCGATGCTTGCCGGGACTTGTGTGCAGGAGCATTGCCCTGGTGAAACGGGACAACCTTCTTCTGCAAAGCGGGCCGTTTCACGATGAGTTCTTGCTAACGGCAGTCCAACAGTCTTGCATAATATTCTCCTGTGATCGTTTTACAGCTCTCAAGGTAGTCGACCAGCATTATTCTACGCTGGTCTTAAAAAACTGAAGCCATCACCTTTCCGGTCAATGCCGTTGTCCGCACCCTCTTCGGAGGTCCTTCATCAGGTGCACACCATTGGCAAGATGCTTCTTGGTCTCGGGAGTGTAGTGATGAACCCGGCTTTCATCGACGGTCATGAATCTGCACCAAAAATGCGACAGATTGTTCGACATCTTGGCCAAATTTCGCTGTAAAGCCAAAACAGGCGCGTCTTTTTGGCCTTGGTTGAGCAAATGCGGCAGCCATTTTGCTCTAAGCTCTTTCATCTTCAAGTTTTCGTGTAGGATAAAATGCACACTGCCTAAACTAATCCCTAATGCCTCCGCTATTTCCTTAATGTTCATTCGCTTATCTGTGCCAAGAATTTTTCGCACTTTCTCTACGTTTTCCTCATCAGCTGCCGTTTTTTGGCCTCCTGGACGTAGTTCATCCTCGGTGCTCCTGCGACCTCTTTTTAACACATTAATCCAGTTGGAAACAGTGGCAAAACATGGCGCAGAGTCACTGTACGTCTCGTCTAACTCAATTTTTACTTGGGTCGCATTCCAACCTTTGAAATAAAAATGCTTGATAACCATTCGAAACTATTTTTTCTCCATTTTTAAAAATCACGCCGATACGTTGCACGGGAAAAGCTATCAAACGAAATCGCAACGGCCAATCACCATAATATATTGAGTGCTAGCAGTCGAAAAGTTGCAGTTCCTATTAGCGGTGAAAGCGTGCCAAAATTCGAATTCTAAAAAGCTCATTCTAAGAACTTATTGAACTACCTGTATATAAGCATTATTTCTTAATATATCTCCCGGGCTAACACCTCCCAGCTGTTCCATTGAGAATCAAATGATCACCTCCTCCTCCGTCACGCTTTTTTTTTCTCTACGTCGGTTTCTCTCTTCTCCTCGCCGCTTTTCTCTCCGCCCCTCGCCTCTCTTCTTTTTCCACTCCTTACTCAACCAACTCTCACCGACTAATACTGATCGTCGCCGAGATGGCCGAGAAACCAATATGGCGGTCCCCACTAGTCGGAACCAAAAATGGCGGCCCCCACGTGTATTAGCCTAGAGATGGAGAAGTAGAAATATAAAAATTTCCAACCTGGTTCGTCTGTTTTCAACAAACGCGGCCCCAACTAGTATCTGGAAGAGACGGCTACTAAGTACAGTACCTTTGTAGGCGAGAGTGTACAGTTTCGCCTACCAAGTGGTTCTCTGTTGGTCGTCGTTGGGATAGCCGATACTGAGTGTGAACCAATAATCCTTGAAAAGTGAGCAATAAACCTCGAAGAATATCCATCAAATCACAGTAAAGCTGTCGCACGCCCTTGCCTACCATCGCTACAGGTCCGGCACCGGGTACCCCGGAGTAACGCGAGTCTCTCCGGTATGCACCAAGGAGCTCGGCCAGAACCGTCCGCACAGTTCGAGTGCCAACAGAGACCGGGAGCAGAGGCTGACTCGGAGGTACTCGCCGGCCTCGCTGGTCCATTTCTTTTTCTACTGCGAGTGCTTACACAGCCCCCAGGTTCGGCGGCTGTGTTGCGTACCACACACACCTGACAGTCCCTCGCTGGATCTCCGGGTAACGGTGGCAAAATCGCCACCTCGTAATAGGCATTTTACATCCCAACAAGTCCTGCGATGAGGCTGTGATCACCCTGCTCCGCTCCGTTATCAAGCGTATGTTCCAGCTCTCAACCTCGGCGACCATGGAACCCCTTCTTCGCCCAGCAGTGGCGATCAGAGACTACGCATCGGATTCTAGCGGTTCTCGTGGCCCAATCGTCACGAAGCGGTCTTATAAGAGATTTGCCGGCAGATAGGCCGCAAGCAGGTCGGCTGCCAGTAAGTGTGAGTAAAGCTCCTCCACCGGCCCGGCCCCGGCCCTGGCGGGACAAATGTCTCTCAGGGTCAGGGTCGGAAAGGGCGGGGCCCATGATGGTGGCAGACACCCGTAATTACTGGTTTTACATTATTGGCTGCCAGTTTCTATAGTGGCTAGTGACCCATGCAAGGGCCCCAGTACGACCCGCTGGTATACGCTGCTGAAGGTGACGCCCCCTACAGCCCGGTAGCTTCAGGCTGAGCGATCTACCCTAATCGCCGACAGCAGACGCAGGTCTAAGGTCTGGGAAAAACTACCTACCTGCCTCAACTGCCAGAGATCCGGCAACAGGGCTGCTACCTGCATGGCACCTGAAGCGGTCGCCCGCCTCTGTCGTTGATGCGAATCGCCAGACTATGCGGCAGCTGCGTCTAAGGCCTAGACGACACATATATTGTGTGCGAGGTATCGGGCGACAGTATGGCCTGCCCGTCAGGCGACAATTTTGCCGTAGGACCCTCGCGCCGACGGAGAACTGGCAAATAGTAGGCAACGACCCCCAGTTTGAAGTCCCCCTAATCAGGTTTCTATAAAGGAATCTCAATCGGTGCCGGGCGGCCAACGACCTACTGGGCGCATACACCACACAGCACCAGGTGGGCTTTTGCCTCATATCAGAACAAAACGTGTACATCACTTGTTCTACACCTAACATGTACACTGATGCGCAAAGAAAAGTGGCCATCTGGTAGACACGTCAATACGTGACGCTCTCCCTTACCGATGGGGGTCTTGCTGAAGGCTTCAGGTGGGCGTACCTTCCACACTATAATATCGTAGTATATTTATGTTTCTTTTCGCCTATTCTCAAAACCTGGAGGGATACCTGGATAGGCTAACGGTGTCAATAACATCTCACCGATACCCAAAACACTCACCTCTCGCCGCGCCACCGACAATAACGCGACTCTACTGAATTGTCAGAGCACAACAGAACCCTAACCAACCATGGCAATGTTCTCACGATCACGCGCCGAGGTCAGACATCGTTCTCAGACCTTACCTTTGCGGACCCGGCGGCTCTACGACGGATACAAGAAAGTCCAGGAGAACGAGGAGATTCTAAGTGCCTACCGCTATCTAACAATTGAAATGTTCGCCGATCACGCGTTGTCCCAATAGACGGGGGCACACGTGGCAGATGCGATGTATCAACAAAAATGCGCTTTAGGCTTTCTTTACAAAGACCGGTTCACTCGCTTGGCGGACACTCCATTAGGCGAGGATACTAAAATCCTGGCAGCTGCTTGCCGGGTGGTCAGGGGCCCAGTCTGACGTGACGGCACAAGAGCCCAGCCTGCAAGACCCTGGTGGAGCTCGGATATTCACAGTCCGCATATATTATATATGTGCGAACCCCACACTGACACGCTCTTGGCTGACGAAACAAAGACGACAGAGGCACAATGCCGACTTTCTGGCAGATGGTGATGACAGAATTGAGCGCCTAGAGGATCTTTATTGTACGCATCGACTCCACTTACGAAAGCTTATCTTAGATCCTGGAAGGGCTTGGTGAATTCGGTTGAGGCGGACGTGTAAGGTCTTCCCTATCAGATCGTTATGGGCAAACTTCGCGAATCACAACCACTTCTCCCGGCAGAAGAAATTCGCCGGATAGTTCTCAAGCTAACTAGGCAGATCCCGGAAGTTACAATAGAGAAGATAACTAGACACTGCGGAGCGGTTAGACCGGGTAAAGCCCCGGGCCCGGACGGGGTTCCACCGGACGTGGTGCGACTGCTGGCACGATCTTACCCCAAGCCTCTGGCAGAGTTAGTGTCACGCTTGTTCCTAGAGGGTCGCTTTCCCACTCAGTGGAAGCGTGCTCACCTAGTACTGATACCGAAGCTGAACGCCTCAACCGGCTCGTCGGTGCACCTCACATGCTTACTCGACGCTGTAAGCAAACTAGTCGAAAACGTACTCGTTCGGCGCTTGAACGAAGAGCAAGGCGAAGGATGCCTCACAAACAACCAATAAGAATTCCGCAGGGGCCGCTCCACACTTGATGCCGTGGACCGAGTTTTACAGAAGGCTCGTGCCGAGCAGCGACGGTTACTCTAGGTCGCGGATTTTCGTGCTGTTGATATTGCTGGACGTCCGCAATGCGTTTAGCACCGCTAGTCGGTCGACAATAATAAGTGCGCTTGAGCAGAAGGGGATCTTCCCGTACCTGCGGCACATATTATCGTTATACCTTAAAGAGCGTAGATCCTTCACGCAAGAGAAAACCCATTCAATTACGGAGGAGGTGCCGCAGGGCATACGATGGTATCTTGCGGCTTGATGACTTGCCGGACGGGGCGGAGACAATCGCCTACGCGGATGATCTTGCAGTGGTGGTTACCGCTCGCACAGGGAATATCCAGGAGGCCAGGGCGAACACGGACCTTGATCAAATAAGCAAGTGCATGACTGAACATCACCTGGAGTTAGCACCACGAACTTGCGAAATGCACTCGGCGCAGGGACCAAGAACATATTACACTGCCCAGGCGCTGAGCGGACAAGGCCAGTTCCAGGCGTACACGATGAAGATTGGGAAAGCAGCGGCAAACGTATGTGTTCTCTGCGACGCCGGGGTGCCTGATGATACCGCGGATACCACTGAGGCATGTACGGCGTTGTCTGCGTACTGCAATAGCTCACCGTTCACTCTACAGACAGGTGATCGTTACGCACATGGCCGATTCGATGACTAACTGGGTGTGTTGGCCTAAAATACCTCGATGGACTAATGCGCGAAGAGATTCGGCTGGAGAATGATCACCGGGCGCGATTCGTCGCCCGAAGCTCCATCCGGGGATTTAGCCCATCAGTACTTACCTGCTTGGGACACACCTAGAGACTACGTAGAGGGTTGAAACATGAGGCCCCCTGTCTGGTCTCAAGGTATTGGTTTACAATTCCGAAACAGGAGGGGGTTCTGAGTGAGTCATGTACTCTCCGCCCGTGCGTTTAGCCCCAAACTACCCGCCACTATATAGGCGGGTGTGTGCAAATGCATTTTCTAGCCCTTAAAAAAATATAGGCCTCCGCCTGAGGTAGGAAGGGAAGCCTAGTCTCATCTTACTCCATTCGAAAACACCCGTTTTACGCATTGTCGTAACTTCTCGTCAAATTATTACAGAATGTTTCTCGGAACAGACGGTGCAGCGGAGAATATAAATAAGTCCTAGTGTCGAGAGGCTAGTTCGCATCAAGCAGAGTGCGGGTTGCGCATCCAGGGATCCCAACCTGGAACACAAGAGATCCATGAACTTGCACTTTCTGTTTAGGGCAAGTTTGGCGAGGCCACTGTGGGAGAGCTCAAAGAAGCTCAATGTTTTCATCGGTGCATAACGTGATGTCAGGAAACAAGCCCTGCGCCCGGCGCAAGCACTTGTCACGAAATGCGTTGTCGGATGATGGAATGAGCAGCTCTCACTTTGAGGCGTTAAGTTGCAGCCAATAGATGACACTTTCATCGACGACCTTTTCCACATCACCAAGCGCAGAATCAAAAGTACCGCCAATCGTTCCATCGTCAAAGAACCACGGCTTAAATTCCGGAGCCGAAAGCAGTTGTAAAATTGTCAGGCAGAGGAAGACCGGGCCGCATACTGCTATACCCCACATTTATTTTGCAATACAAATGTACTGCGTATAATAAAAATGAATAATTTTGTTCCATTTCTTTTTTTTAACTTTACTGATAATTTCATACCCATTAGAGGTGCCACTCATTAGCGTTATATTCAGAATTTTCGCGCGTAGTGTGAGTGATAATCCAATACTGGTGGATAGCGGCATCCTTGTTAATGTTTGTCTAGATTATTAGAGTCGACTCTTCTACAGATAGCAGTGGGAAAAGTGGCGAGCACGAGCATGTCGGTGGCACAATAGCCGTACCTACCAATTGGGTTACATACAGTTTATACATTATTCAATAGAAATTATGTGCATAATGATATTTTTTCAATCAATAATAATAATAATGGAGAGTGCCCCGAACCGAGGTCGCATTGCCCCGCAGCACATCCAGCGACAGGCGCTGTCTAAGGAAATCACCCGCTCGTTTGTCTCCGCTGCCATAATTAGCCGTTTCCCGACCTTCTGTAGCAAACTGCGAGTAAACGGACCGGGCCCGCCAAGGGTCTTGAAAGCAAGTGGGTAAAACCTTTACTGGTACCCGATCAGCCGTTTCCCGACCTTCTGTAGCAGACTGCGAGTGGACGGACCGGGCCCGCCAAGGGTCTCGAAGGCAAGTGGGTAAAACCTGTACGGGTACCCGATGTTCTGGTACTTTCTAACGTTGCCTGCCTCGGCGAGAGCCGAAGCATGACTAGCCGGGGCCGCGCCAGCACTGACCATAGAAGGTGCTAATGAGTAAGTAACTGTCGCCTACCAAACCAGCATGCATCCGTTCTCGAATGGAGTTAAGGTCAGCTCGTCAGGTCTCTTGCCGCCCTCCCTGTTTAGTCCGACAAGTTCAAGGACGCACGGCAGACCACTGGATCGTAGAACTTGGCTGAAGGTTCATTAACGGCTTGGTGTCTTGCTCGCCTACCTGCGCTGACGATACAGGACAGCCCGTGGCGTCCGTCCTGCCGGACGACGTCTCTGCAGACTCGGATATGAGCGTATACAAGGTCTGTTCCCAAACAAAATCCGACAGCAAGCCTCACAGACTCGTCGTCTAACAGGGTCCCGATCCGGGCACAGGGAATGGCGTGTAGCCATGCGCCCGCCCCCTTGGAGGAGACGGCGCGCAGCCTAACCTTGTCGGCGTTCGTCGTGCATCCCGCAATGAGATGTTCGACCCTTTGCTCATATAGAGCTGTTGACCATTTTCTGGTGTAAAGCTTCATTGAGCTGCACACGGCAACTGCTCTACGGCGGCTTGTTTCCAATCGGGCTTCTAAGTCTGTGAGAGCGGCCAAATCGGGGAGGGTTTAGCGTGTTGCATAGTCCTGTGTAGAGAAGCTGCCAGATCTATATCAGATAGGACAAGCGCATCAGGTAACCCTAGGCCACCCCAAAGAACGGGGAGTAGAGCTTGTTGGCGTGCACCCGTGAATAGACTAAGGTCCAGCAACGCCTCGACTGTAGCCAGCACGTTGAGTCGTTCAAGAAGTCCTGGAGCCGGTGAACAATCTGCACCTCAAAACAAGCGGTTGAGACGTACGACCAATAATGAGGATCTCAGAAGAAAAAGGCCTCTATGAGAACCCACCAAATGAATGCGCGACATCACATCTTCTAGCTTGGCCCGCCACCTCTAGAGGGCAGCCGAAACTCCTTGCGGGAATAGGGGTACGCCCAGCAACTCTAAATCCATGCTGATAGTTTTGCACCCTGGGAGAGCCTCCAGCACTTCAAAAGAGTCCGCAGCACCTCCTACAACATGGACCTCAGACTTCGCAGGGTTTAGAGCCAGGCCGCTCCGTTCAGCGAACTCGATGATTCTGTGAGTGTCCCTCAGAACTGCATCGGAGGCGCCACCTAGTACACCGTCGTCCAAGTACCATACGTTTAGCAAGCACTTGAGAGTCAATTAACTCTTTGACAGCCAGGCAGAATAGGGGCGGACTCAATGGGTCGCCCTGCTGTACCCTAGTCTGCGACATTATGACATGCGGCAGAAGAAGGCAGGATGGCTTCTTATAAGCTAGTTCCACCTGGTGGAACATATTCGGGGCCTAAGCTTTCACCGCAGTCAACAAATGGTCCGTTCGATTTTTGTTGAAGGCGTTCCTGAAGTCAACCTTGACCACAGGGGTAGCTTCACAGCGTGACCTAAAAAAGGACAGAGTCGGATGCACTGTGGCCTCGCATCCTCCCGGTGTCGCAAACCCAAGCTGATGGCCACCAAGAGCACATGAGATGTCTGCCTTGTTCTTAAAGATGCCGATTTTTGGCGCTAGCCTCTGGATTGCAGATGAGCATTCGATGGGCCTTACGCTGCCATCTTTCTTCTTGAGGGCGAAAATTCGGGCCTTAAAGATGAACGGTCGCCATTCGGAGAGCGGCGAGCCTCAGCTAAGAAGATCAACGACTTTGGCCAGGGCAGCCGCAAGCCGGTCGGCGACAGCTCCTAAAGCGGGGGACAACAGGTCTTGTATAAGCCGTAGTCTAATGAAATCAAAGCCCGCGGCTGAGCTTTGCGAAAACGTTTTTATGGCAGACCGAACATTGTCGGCTGATGTGGTTGATGGCAAGGTCACTTGAGAAGGGCTAGGCCAGGACAGATGTGACGACGCGGGCGGGTGCTTATCCAAGAGCAAAGCCGTTTTGCTAGGTTTCTGCGCCAGCGTGTCTGCTGAGATTTAGACCCTGGCCGCCAAAGAGACGTCGCCTTTCGAATGCTTGGTAATGGCTAGCTAGACAGTATCAAGTGTCCGCTGCCGGAGACGTACTGACTTTGGCAAAATACGGACGAACCACCGGCGGCGAAAGACGTCTTAAATAACGCAGATTAATTCATCCGCGGTAAATCGAGAGTTTGAGGGCTGTGACTCATCGTCAATGTTGTAGGCAATAACTCCGGGTTTGGTCGTTATGTGTCGACGCAGACCTCTTCGTGTAAACAAAAACTCGCAAGTTGAGCAGGGGGGTTCCCCCTGTTGGGGTCAGACTGCCCGGGCCGCGGGCTCGGCCCACAGTAAGGCCTGTTGTCGCAGTGGGCTGTTATTACAAGGCGAGACCTTTTAGCTTGCCCACCACGGGAAGCAGTCTCATCAGAGGTTGCGACGCTTCCTCTAAAGACCTCAACACCGCAGATAATTCTGGCCTGATTCTCTGTAGAAGATCCGCTAGCCCTGAGAGTAACGAACCGGTGCCGGCGCTTGAGCGGGCCTTACTTGCTTTCGGGGCCTTTTTCCGAGTGGTTGTAGCGACGGGTCCTGTTCGTTGGCGACCTATAGCCGCGCTTCTTCTTTTAATGCTTCGGTGTAGGTTTCAGCGTGGGTAAAACGACCTGCGGATCAACCCGAGCTGCTGGCGAAATCCCCCTAACCAAGGTTGCGTAGGTGGGGCTCTGTAATGCGGACGACGGACCCTCTTGGGCGGAAGCCGGAGGACAACGCACAGCTTCGCCGATGACCGCCTCAAGGTATTCTGCTGCGACCCTCAAACATAATTCTTTTTTCTCACGCAAGTAAGCCAGCTGCGGGCAGAGAGCGGATCCCGCCCGGTGAGGTCCCTGGCAATTTACGCACTTTGGAACATTACGACAGAACTCGGTGGTATGATCCGGGCCTCCAGAGTTCTTGCAAAGCTTTTTTACCAGACACTTGTCAGCGAGGTGTCCAGGTTTCAAGCATTTAAAGCATATCCTTGCTTGGCTCGGCTCCAGGATAATCGGATGAGATCCGTGGCCGAGAAAAACGGACAAAGGGGGCCGGCGAGAAATCACCTTCGTCAGCGGCACCCTCCCGCCTGCGGACAAAAACAATATAGCCGACGCGCTTGGGTAACTCATAAACCGTGTTTCGCCAGTTCGCCGCCAATTTGGCCATCGGTAAAAACTGGGCTGACCCCCTCAATCCTGGCGGTAAACGAGGTGACGGCCGGGCAAGCAGCCGATACGGGGCACCCTTCTAGGCTTGATATTACCACTCGTTAAGTCTTTTACCTAGACTGCAATTGACTGGGTATTACCAGCAATTTTACAGCCTGGTGACACGGCGAAGAGCTCTTTGACGATTGTAAGCATTGAACCTTCAGAAAATGACATAGCGTCCGACTCGACGGCTGGTTGTCTTCAAAAGGTTACCCTGAACAAGCTAATCGTCCCGGCTTCGATGTCACACCGAAGCTTATTAACCTGTCGTTGCTCGCGTGAAACAGTGGCCTTTTTCTTCAGCGAAACCACTCTTGTGAAACCTTCGTCCACTAGCCCGTGTGGTCCGCTTATTGTCTCTTCGATACCAGATTGCCTGCGCCGCTTGCACCCAACGCGATCGAGTGGTAACACATAACTACCGCCGTCGTTGCCAGTGGCAGTGTACTCCATCTCACCGTCGGGCATGGGCCATGCCATCGTATTATTCTCAACATACGCAGTGACCGCCCTCAGCCGTGATATATCCAGCAAATCAGGTGGCTTATCCTGACCGGTAATCACCAATTTCGGCATGCCTCTGCCGCGGGTATCAAAACATTAAACACACTACCGCACCCATATAATAATAATAATTATAATAATAATAATAAAAATAAGTGTAGCAAAATATACATTTGTGATGTAAGAACGTGTGCACAGCCCGCTGGGGCATAACTCAAGGCACTAGGTCCAGGCTTGGGCTGGTCCACCTAGCCAGGGTACCGCTCACCGAAGCGGCATTCCCCCTCTGAACATCCAATGACAAACGTTGCAGTAAATACTCGCCCGCCCTCTTGTCTTCTGTAGCGAGCGCCAATTTTTTCCCAACATCCTTGAGCAGTTTCGTCGTGAGCGACCTAGGTCCCCCCAATGTCTCGAATGCAAGCGGTGAGAACAAGTGTGAGTAACCGATGCTTGAATATTTTCTGCACTTGGCTGCTTTCGCTAGGGCTACCGCGTGTCCAGGGCGGGCTGCGCCCGTACCGACCATTGAGGGGGCTAAAGAGTCGCGTCCCACACCAGCATTTGGCCCCGCTCGAAGGGGGTCAGGGTCATTCCATCAGGTCTCCTTTCATCGTAATAATAATAATAATAATAATAATAATTTTATTATTATTGTTATTATACGGAATCAACCGTATTATTATAAGAGTCATCTGGCGTTTGGGGCAAGGATGCACTAAACTGGCAAAAGAGCTTGGAAAGAAGCTATTTGAGGCCACAGCGGAGCCAAGATCGACCGCGTTCCTTCGACAGAGAGTGTCATTAGAATTACAGAGAGGCAACGCCAAGATGATGCTGAGTGGTCACCGACACTCAAGCAATAAGAATACTATATGCAATATTGTAGATGTTATTTAAGTGATATGTAAGTAATTGTGATACATGTACATATTGATAAAATAAACCCTTGTTAAAAAAAATAATAATAATAATAATAATAATAATAATAATAATAATAATAATAATAAGCAGGATAAACATGATTTAAACGTTCATATCTCACAATTGTATTAACTAAATAATAATAAATAACATTTCGAAGATCATGAGGGCACAGCAAAGAGAAAAACGTGGGTCGCTACCCCACGAGTCAACCCGCAATAACTTTAGCTCAGAGATCTCTCTCTCTCATTTTATCTCCCCGGAAAAAAAAATAATAAGAATAATAATAATAATAATAATAATAATAATAATAATAATACGGTTTTCTTTCTGTGGAATGGGTACAGTTTCTACGACGCATTCTTGGCCCTAAATGATATCGCATATAGGCGATTCGGTTTTTCGGACCTCGGAGAGTATGCATACCTTTCGGGACGGAACGGTGTCGAGTGGGGAACTCACCAGGTGTATACCGATACTGCAAGGGTCAACCAAATTTACAAAATCGAAAGGGACTAGTTGAGTATTTTAAAAGCTGCGTTTTTTTAAAATGTCAAAAATTAGTTGTAATTGTGTTTACCGAATTGTATTTTTATTGCTGTTGACAGAATGCATGTGCTACACTAATCAGATATTTATTATTTAACTACTGTTGGTATCATGTTGGTTCCGATTTATCAGTCAGCTTAAGATATCGGAAGGTAGTGTATCACACACATTTATCTTGCATGGTTTAGAAAATAGCTATTTGTGAATATAATTAACATGTTAAAATCATTTAATTTTCAGTACAGTCCTATGGTACAATGCTGGATGCAATACACTAGAGGGAACAAGTAAGTGATTTACAAACAGCAACGGAGCACACTTAAAACAGTTTTGATTAAAATCATCTAGCAATAGCCATAATGTACGCATGCAAATATTTATCTGCTTTCTTATTTTATGGCGCTGTTTTCCCGCCATGAGTACGCACACTTATCATAAGTACATATGAGATCTTGATTCCTTGTACTATACAACACTATATATGATAATGGTGTCCGTTAACGACTTACTGTAGAGTACGGACAACTTGACTGTATACCTTTGTTAGGCTGACCTTCAGCCAACATTTACCGTCCACAAGACTGCTTTTTGCATTGCTTCATAGACAGACCTTCATAAACACAAATGTGCAACGGTGGGGCTTGAAGCCGCGCACTTTTGTGTGGTTTCTCCGGTCGCGAGGCGCAGCTGAAGGCACCACACCAGCGGGCTCGGCTGACTCTATGCCTTGCATCACGGTGACCGCTCTGTTGCCGATATGCTAGCAGACGACTAGGGCACTAGAGTATATATATATATATATATATATATATATATATATATATATATATATATATATATATATGTATATAATATACAGGATCATTCATATCGTTATGTAGTTTTTTTTAGATGCTGCGCCAAGGAGAACACTTCACTAGCTTGCGTAAGGAAAAGCGAATAACCAGATTAAGGAAAGTCATAAAAAGTCGATATGTTACGTTAACGCTTTTCCTTGAAAAATCGTCAATTTCATTACGACCAAAATTTACGTCTAAAAAAACACACGCACTAGCAAATTGAATGCCCACCATTTTCGTACCAAAGTGATGGCGCTGCGTTACGTAGTTGTCAAATAAGGCTATTCGCTGTTCGATACGCAAGTTAGTGAAGTATTCAGAATTTTCCGAACACTCGAGTATAATCGGTTCCTTCATGCGCTAACTGGTTCTCCTGCAAACGTAGATTTCGCACAACTATGTAAGAGAAGAAAAGGCAGAAAAACTACTTTTTTAAACTTAACTCTCTCTCCTAAACAAGGCGTTCCCGCATCCTCCTTTTATTGGGAAACATTATGTCCTTGCCGAGTTCTACCAAACCTCGATATGAATGATCCTGTATATAAAGTGCGTTGCCAAAAATTAGCAACTCGTGTTTTTGGTAACTTCGGCCTAGTTTATTTGAAATTTTAAGGGCATGATGTACATGACGAACTACGGGTATGCTGTTAATTTCGATTCTTAGCAGGGCTGTATGACATATTTGATACTACGTATTCTATTGTAGTATCAAATCTAACGTGGCGTTGTTTTGTTGAAAAACTGCGTCAGGCCCCCCAATTCTTCTGAAATGGGCTTCTAGCTGGGAACCGACAATACGCTGGTACTTGTCGGAATTACTTTGGCCCACAATTGCGACTAGATCACACTTCCCATTATATCCAAACGAGGCCCAATATTTCACAGAGCTACCACCGGCTACACGTTTCGAGAACTATTTAGGTTCCTTCCTTAAGTCACGCCAATAGTATTGACAGCCGTCAGGGCCATCAAGATTGTTTCGTTTCATCCGAGAAGATATGTTTTTCCACTCGTGATCCCAAGTTTAGTATCTATGCAAAATTCACGCCGTGCAAAAATGTGCTTTGGTTGCAGTTGCAGCATTAGCTTCCTTTTCGCGTATCGCACGTTTTTGTCAGAACTCAACACTCGGTACACTGTGGATCGGTGCACTGGCACTCCCAAAGTGGTCCTGATCCTGGAAGAAGACGTTTCATAAGTAGCCAACTGTTTCCTACGCCGATCTCGAATAGTAAAGACCGGCTTACGCCCTTTGTTAGAAATGCATCTTTGGTTCACTCCAGGGTGAAAACACCTGCTGATGGTGCTCTTATGCCATCCTAATCTGGTTGCTTTAGCATATACTGTATGACCTAGCTCAGCATATGCCTCAATTCTTGTTATTTCGTTATCCGAGAGATCCTTTGAACGATGACACATGATTTAAGCATAGCGTCGCTAGTTTGGAACAACGGCTGAGCTGTAGAATATTTTGCAGCTATTGAACGATTGTTTTGGCTAGACAATATTCCTGACATTGGATCCCCGGGATCGTATATCAGCTGTAGTATCGACTATTTTTTACAAAGAAGAGCTGCGTTTGTTTTTTGTTTCTAATATTTCGCAATACTGTTTTTCACGTTTTTTGTATGAACCGATTGTGAGATTGCAACGAAAATAACGCCATACGCGTAGTTTGTCATTTACATCATGCGCTTATAATTTCAAGTCATTCAAGTAAATCAAGTCTAAAATATCACCAAAAACGAGTTGCTAGGGTTCTGTAACGCACTTTTTATTTCCGTTTTTTTTTCGTATAATACATTCAAGAATTTTCCAAACCTTGTTTGTAATTTTTTTTTATTCGATATACTCCCCGAGAAGCTCAATACACTTTTCTTACCGAGATTTCAGAGCATTCATACCTCTTGAGTAGAATTTCGCGTCTTTAGACTAAAAATTGGCATCGACAGCAGCCTTAACCTCTTCATTACTGGAAAAACGCTTTCCACCGAAACTATTCTTCAAATGTCCGAAGAGGAAATAATCAGAGAGGGCCAGGTCTGGAGAATAGAAAGTATGTTCAATAAGTTCGAACCTCAGTTGGGTTTTGCCGATGCTTGCCGCGACATGTGTGCAGGAGCATTGTCTTGATGAAACAGGACAACCTTCTTCTGCAAAGCGGGCCGTTTTACGATGAGTTCTTGCTTCGGGCAGTCCAACAGTCTTGCATAATATTCTTCCGTGATCGTTTCACCGCTCAAGGTAGGCGACCAGAATTATTCCACGTTGGTCCCAAAAAACCGTAGCCATCTTTCCGGCCGATGCCGTTGTCCGCACCCTCTTCGGAGATCCTTCACCAGGTGCACACCATTAGCGAAATGCTTCTTGGGTCTCGGGAGTGTAGTGATGGCCCAGCTTTCATCGACGGTCACGAATCTGCGACAACAATCTGACGGATTTTTCGACATCTTGGCCAAATTTTGCTGTGAAGCGGAAACACGCGCGTCTTTTTGGTCTTGATTGAGCAAATGCGGCACTCATTTTGCTCTGAGCTTTTTCATCTTCAAGTTCTCGTGCAGGATGAAATGACACTACCCAAACTGATCCCCAAGGCCTCCGCTATGTTCACTTGCTTATCTGCGGCAACGATTTTCCGCACTTTTTCCACGTTTTCCTCATCAGTTGCCGTTTTTGATCGTCCTGAACGTAGTTCATCCTCGGTGCTCCTGCGACCTCTTTTTAACTTATTAATCCAGTTGGAAACAGTGGCCAAACATGGCGCAGAGTCACCGTACACCTCGTCTGACTCAGTTTTCACTTGGGTCGCATTCCAACCTTTGAAATAAAAATGCTTGCACTCAAAACTTTTTTTCTTAATTTTGCAAAATCACACCGATACGTTGCACGATAAAAGCGATCAAACGATATAGCAACGGCCAATCACAATAATATTTTGACTGCTAGCAGTCGAAAAGTTGCCGTTTCCAATAGCGGTAAAAGCGCGCCAAAATTCGAATCTAAAAAGCTTATGTTAAGAACCTGTTGAAGTACCGTATATATATATATATATATATATATATATATATATATATATAGAAGACATAATATATATTTAGACAAGCACTGCTGAGTGTGCAATCATAATGTAAATGAATAATAAATAATCACAACAATTTCTATAAGATATATATATATATATATATATATATATATATTTATTTATTTGAGATATGATATATATTTAGGCGAGCACTGCCGAGTGTGCAAACCTATTGTAAATGATTAATAAATAATCACAACAATTTATAGATATATATATATATATATATATATATATATATATATATATATCAGTACCGAAGGACGCACTTGGCGTGGCTTGTTTGTATTCTGCAATTTCCCCCGGCTCTTGGAAATCAGTCTTGATACATGAACGGCTTACAGCTGGCAGTCCTCTAATCATGGGGCGTGTCTCCGCGAAGCTGTTGTCGCTAACTTTTAACGGTTTTGCCCACAACTGCGCTTACTCTTATTAGCTTGCCGCAGCTTAACAGCGGGTTGTATGTTGCCAACATTTGCGGCTCTGGTAGCTCCTCGTAACCTTTGTTTCTTTTATGGGAGGTTTAAAAACGCTAATGCACCAACTAATGGTACTGGCAACCAGCACCGCCTGGTGTGGAACTTTCACCCATTAAAAACCTTAATCCTCTTTACCCCAGAGTTTGGAAATGTGTGGCACTATTTTTGGATTGTGGGGAAGGACCCTTGTGCTCAACCAGCTCTTATAACTCTCGTCCTGGTCACAGCTCGCAGACCAAATCATTGCGTCGAGCCGCTTTACGGAGTTCTGGATTGTGCTAGCCTCTTAAAGGGCAAGCTTATTTTAACTACCCTTGCGTGCCTCCGTGGCGAGCGCGGCGAGTCTTTCCCAGCCGCGTCTTTTCTGAGCGGGCATGGCTTACTCGTGAGCCCACGCGTCAAGCGCTGTCTCTTAGGCTTGCATAAAATCCGTCCTACGCTTGCTTCCTTTGTGTGTCACGAGATTGCAGGCGAGCTAATGAGACAGAACAAACACCGCCTCTGTGCTTATCGTGCGGTGCGCGCGGTAGACCCGAAGGAGTTACGCGAAGGACTCGTCTGTCGCGGGCGGTATGCAGAAATAGATCAGCCCTTTGCTGGTGTCGCGTACATCTCCGACCGCTCAAAGACAAACGCTAGCAAACGACAGCTCTGGCGTTCGCAGGCTCCCTATTACTACAGGAGAATTCTGGGCAGATTCTGAGCGACCCTTCAGCAGCAGCCCTTCTCCGACAGAAACCGGATTTTGTAACCACAGTGAACTCTCTGCAAAGTAGACCATTGCAACCCTCCTAGAGCGCTCTGGCTGCCAGGACGATTCTAGTTACATGTTTTGACCAGCTTCAGTATTTTCTATAGATGAGTTTTCCTTCACCGATTAGGGACTGTGGAGCGTTTTCAATGCAGGGTGACGTGCGCTTCCGAGCGGCAATGGGTTTTTCAATCTATACACAGTTGTTAACATACTATAGCCATAAGCTGCGTTGCTGAGGCTGAAGTAAGTTCCTAAGTTATTATCTAATATATCAAGGAGTGCTACACATTCTAGTAAAACGCTTATATTAGCGCTTAAGTACTGTTTTCCGTACTCGGATTTAAATAATTTCCAAGGGTGTAATAAGTACTTGGCGGTATCTCTTTTGCAGATGGTGAGCTTTATCCGGCTTTTGAAGAACCGCCGAGGAGTATAAAGTTAATGCATATAGATCAGTTTTGCAAGCCGTGGCCTTTGTATTTTGAAAAGCAGTACGTTATCAACGGCGAACGAATTGCTCGCTTCGCCGGAGGTAGCGATCTCTTCAATGAAACCGGGATCCGCGAAATTGATGAGTACGTCCTTTGTACACTGAAGAAGCATGAAAGCATTCCATTGTCTAGTGATATTACTAAGGAATTGTGAGGCTGGCAAAACTATAGATTATCTAAGGACTTCGCCACGCATGCTCCCTAGTTGCGTTGGTTGGCTCAATAAGGCTGCAACTCCGCAGAGTATTAGGCCACACAATAACGAGGTAGATTTTTACAGCACCATTGCAGCACGTGACAACTCTTCATACAAACCAATACTGGGGTCTCTGAGGACGAATGTTTTTGCGACAAAATAGCGTTCACATATACACACAAATAATAGATTAATAATAGCGTAGTATATATAATTGTTTGTTTCTTCTAATGATTACTAAATCTCTAACAACTACGAACCTACGCCAAGATAAACTAATCAATATAATTTTCTTTCAGCTTTTACGTCACATACAAAAATCATAATCAGCGTTGATGCACTACAGTATTTAAATAAATAATGCTGCGACACAGGCTGTCCATTGCCGATAATTTACACATAAAAAAACATTGTTTGTTTTATAGAAGACTAACTAAACGTGCGGCAGTACACACACATAGCAGCAAGCAAGCTTCCTGCCATTCGAGTGAGGTGTTGATTTCGTCATTTCCTTGATTGTCACGTTGGTTTAAGTCTGTCGTGGTTCTTAGAAGTTAATAGTAGGTGTGCGCGCTCTCCACTTATGCTTTACACACCTCAGCGTTGTGTGTTATGGGGTATCTTCTGAGTCGATCGTTACAGTGGACGCACGTGGGGCTGAGGGCCTTCCTGATTCTAAACGGATAGGACTGGAAGCTGCCGTGAGCTAAGTTCTCCCCCAGGTTGATTAAGTCATCCTATGATGTCTGCGATGAAGGTGCGGTTCTGGTGCCTGGCACACTCTACTGTAGACGAGCCAGACCTGCCAGAGGTCGCTTAAGCGCTAACAATTCTCGTTTTTCAAAGTCGGGGTTACCCTGTAAGCCTGTAGTGCTCGGCTGCCTTCAGATCCTACGGGATCGTTCTTGCAGAAGCGGGAGCCGCTGCTGCGCTAATCACATTGTACGTTGTGATTGTTCTGGGGGCTCCGGTCCTCTGGGCCTGCCACAGACGAGACCACTTCGCGGCGAATTTTATTGCATCGGTGCACTAGGTCGAAGCTCCGTGCAGGGTGACTGACTCGGCTGCGAACAAGTCTTCTCAGCAGCTGTGGCTCATAGATATTGGGCATGTGGCGTGTGAGGGTATTGGCCGCCTTTGCTGCCGTTTCCGTCAGCCGCCGCACGTGTTTAGTACAACGGAGACCCCTGTCGGGTAACCCCGACATTTCTTTATAGTGTTTTTACGAGTGCGATCCTCTAGTCTTCTAGGCAGAGGTGAAGGGTGGCGGCATCTTCCCTGTCTTGCTCTTAGCAGAGGTAAATAGAGCTTTCCTCCTCGAGCTCAGCGGGCGACGTCGCAGACTGCCTGGTTTGTACGGCGCTGCAGCCTATCTGGACTCCAAGCCTTGATGGTTAGGACATGGTCATCAGCGTAAGCAAGCAGACTAACACCTGAGGGAAGAGATTTTCCTGGACCACATCAGGGGAAGAACTTTTGTCGATTTACACACGCTTCCTGGTGTCCTCCTGAAGCTTGACTTCAAGAACACACTTGAAGAAGTCAAGTGTGACAATGGCGCGTGCTTCATTTCCGTTAGATGTTGGGGTTAGGGCTGAATCCCCTCAAATGTGAGATTTATCTTTTAGGAAATAGTGCACCGGCGCCGGACCGTCACACCCTCTAGGTCTTATTGCCGGGATGTAAGGTTAACCTCGGCAATGACCTGGAGCTTGTAAAAGTTTCTTTCCGGCCTAAAGGAGCGCTGGTTGCTACGCGGGAGGGTGCCCACTGAGCACCCTCCCGGACAAAGAAACGATCCGAATCGGCGCAGGTCTTCGTCTCGGCTGTGACCTTGTCTCCCATATCAATGCGGCCAACATGTTAGCAAATCAGCCCATCACGGACAAACACCATTTGTGATTTTATAAAAAAAAAACATAAACAAATACGAATAAATGATTAAGGTATTTCTCAGAAAGCTTATATTGTTTAGTAAACCGCTGGGGATTCTAAATAAGTTATAGATATGGGCGCCTCGCATTTTTTCTAAATATATCACATTGAGGTTGCTGCATTACAAAAGAACCACCTAGCTTAACTAATCAGGAAGGGCTTAAATATTATTTCTCTACCACCAAAACCGATTGCTTTGCGATCAAAGTGCAATAGAATTTCGGCTAGATCTGTCATACTTCTTTAAAAATGTGACAAAAAGCTTAGTTTTTCATAAACCCTCTTATCTCGAGGATATTTGTTTTATCGATTGGATTCAGTTTTTAGATCCACTCAAGACCTCAAGACGGTAGAGTACTACCAACATTTTATGAACGTCTTACGCATTTGGATTATAGCGCATACTCGTATGTTTTAGTAAAGACAGCATATTAGCATATTAATATGTAATGTGGTTTTCTTTGTTTTTTACAGATGCCTCAACCCGCAACCGACACATAAAACTGGGACGTGGGATGCGAGCCGGTGTAACACGCTTCTCGGCGACGGTCAAGATTTCATGACTCCAGTTGTGCTTAGCCTACCTCACTTTCTTAACGGGGATCCGTCGTTGCGAGCCGACGTCAGTGGTCTTAATCCTGACCCCAAGAGGCACAACTTTTACATTGAAGTTCATGCTGTAGGTTTTATTATACTACTTTGCCAGTATGTGTTAATTAACTAAGTATGCTCGTACTTAGTTAATTAAATAGTGCGTGACACTTGCATTTAATTAGCTGCCTCAGTTTGCATACATGTATAGTAGTTGTGTATAGTCTAAGCATCATCGGTCACACCATTTTTACATAATTTTATGTTATCCGTGTTGGATTTATATGTGCATTTTATTATAGACAAGATTACGGGTATCATTATTTGATATCATGAAAAGGAAGAGATTTGAGATCCAAGGTTCAAAGTTGGTTCCTACAAAATCACCTACCCCGTGAATTATTTGGAGGAATCCAACATTTTCTAGTGGAATGTTCTTTATAAACTTCAAGTTAAAAAGCGCTTAGTCTCATTTGGTAAACCCTCAGGTACAATTACAGATACGATGTATGCATAAGAGAAGGACGTATCTAGATGCAACTCCAAATTAAATGTAACGGGGTTGTCGATGAAGAAATAACAGGGAAGCCTGCAACAAATTGTGTTTTCCTGAGCCCAGTGTTGCAGAGCGTACTTATCTGCTACGTTTTACTTAAACGAGCTATGCCCGCTTAAAAACACCGTCTTTGTATAATTAAGTGATCCACCTATTTAGCTTTTATACGTATTTTGCCCACTTGTACCACACCTGTTAGTAGGGAGTATGGGAGTCCATCTAACAAATTCTAGCATGTACTGAATTACATCTCACACTCTTGCATGAATAAATACTACGAAACATTATCTGAATTATTATTATCTGTTCAATTTAAATCGGATTGCTTGGTACGGCGTGTTACGTTCATGGAGCAACCGAAAAATCATAAGGTCCCTTCCACAAGACTTGAAAACATTTATAGGAGTGTTTGACATACTTGTATTTTGTGACATTTAACTTATTTGTGCCTGCAGTGGTTTGGCCCACGGTTGTTTGCAATAATTAATTGTGAACGCTAACTGTAAAAAAGCTAGAGTTAAGATCCAGCCTTTTTTATAGCAGATTGACTCCACTGTGGAGCATACATATATTTGTATTTATTTATATAACTTTGCTATGTTAGCGCTTTGGAGTGGACAATTGTCTCCGTGCGAACGTGTGATTACGGGTTCTCTAACCCAGGGTTAGCCCAGCTCAGCAATGTGCCCCGAACAGACGCTGCATTTTCTCGTTGGATGTCAAGCGACAACCTCTGACGCAAGAATTCGCATGCTCTCGAGTCTCCTGTTGAAAGATTAAGGCTTCTGTCTACGCGTTGAATCAGTTTGAGCGTAAGGGGGCCTGCAGTTCCCATAGTCCCGAACGCCAACGGACAAAATTCGTGCGGATAATCCACACTGGAATATTTCCTGGATTTGTTAGTCTCAGCTAACCTGGAAGCTTGACCTGCTCGGTCCGCACTTGCACCGACCATTGAAGGGGCTAATAAGTCGGTTACAGTTGCGTCCCAAACAAGCATGCGGCCACGCTCAAAGGGCGTCAAAGTCAGGCCGTCAGGTCTTTTTCCGTCATCCCTCGATAGATCAGGGGGCTCTAGAACACATGGGAAGCCGGCAGATCGAAGTGCGCGACTAAAGGTGTCGTTTAGAGCGGAGTGACGTGCTCGTCGGCCTGCACTTAACGCGCATGACAGGCCATGATGGGCCAACGAATCCACAAAGTCACCACAACGACATCGGTGGGGCACAACAACGACATAGGTCAACACAAAGCCGCAGTCCTGCGCTTATGCGCGTGGTCTCGTCGTCTAACAGAGTCCCAATTCGCGGACATGGTAGGGCGTGTAGCCAAGCCCCAGCCTCTTGACTACTAACAGCTCGAAGCCTGGCTTTATCAGCAACAGAAGGCGCTCTATTAATCAGGTTTGCTAGTCGCTTTTCTTGTAGAGGAATTGTCCAATTGCCCTGGTTAGCCCCATCGTCGGGAAGAGAATAATAGCAACGACAATTCTCCGGTCAGTCTTTGAAGTTCACCGTTGTAGGCGTCCCAACCATCACTGTCCAATAATGCTTTAACCCTGTCCGCCGCCTGGGTCAATGACGACACGATTGCAGGTCCATCATGACCGCGTCGGGCACACCTAGGCCGCCTAAAGAAACTGGGAGCATTACCTGTTCCCTTGCCGCAGCGGTCAGCTTAAGATTTAGTATGATGTGTAGTAAAATGTCTAAGCTAAGTCCATTAAATGGCTATAAAAGCTCTCGTGATAAAAACAGGTTGCAACCTCTAAGCAGGTGTGTTAACCTCGTGGCTGAAAAACAAGATCTAAGAAGGAATAAGCCGCAGTGGGCCCCCAATTGAGGTAGTCTGCCCGCCCCGAAGTCAAGTTTGTCTCTTCGACTGTCTAATGCCTTTGCAGTGCCTTCCGGCAACAAGGGGACACCTAACAGCTCCAGGTTAACCTTGTCTACTACGCGAAAGCCCGGAAGTAAGTCAAAAAGGTTAGTTAAATCTAACGGCTCAACTTCGTTGTGGGTTGTGACATACACTTCACATTTGACCGGGTTCAATGTCAGACCGCTAATAGCACCAAATTCAATAACTTTTCGTATGTCGTCAAGTACGGTCGGGAGATCCCCGCCCAGAACCCCGTCATCCAAGTACTAGGCATTAAGGGGGGACTGCAGTAAATGGTCTCTCCAGACGCTGTTGAAGGCGTTTCGGAAGTCTAGCTTGACCATCACCGTTGGCACTTTGCGCGATTGCAAAAATTCACGGGCACAGTGGACTACTACCTCTGTACCCCACGGGGTAGCGAATCCTAGCTGGTGTTGGCCAAGAGTTGCTGAAATAGTTTCCCTATTATCGTAACAGCCGATTTTGGCCGCCAGTCTGCGAATGACGTAACAGGCGATTGGACGTAATGAGCCATCTTTTTTTTAATGCAAACATTCTTGCCCCAAAGATGAGTGGTAAAAGACAAGACGGGGGCGAGCCCTATCTGAGTACATCCACCACTTTAGCAATGGCGTCCGCTAGTCGACCGGCCGTGCTGCCCAGCGCACCAGACAACAAGTCCTGCAACAGACGGGGTCGTATAAAGTCTAAGCCGGCAGCTGAACTTCTGCTAAATGTCTTCATCGCACTCAGTATCTCTTCACGTGAGGTTGAAGAAGGCAGTGTGACTGCCGGCGGTGTGGACATGGAGAGATCCGTAAGCGCATCGGGATGTTTAGAGCGGAGAGCTTCTGTATTTTCGTTGGCTGGCGCTAGCATATCCTGGGAGCTCACCAATCTGGCACCGGAGATGTCGCCTTCTGACAGCTTAACCTTCACTCGTCTGGAGAGGTCATCGTCAAGGTGGGCTATTACTTTGCGTCCTAATCCCTCGTGTGTCAGATCCCTAAGCCTTAATCCTGATGATGATCGCGTAGTCGCGTTCTTCCTGACCAGTACAGACAAGGATTGAGCATCTTTCCTGGCTCGAGGGAGTCGCAACACGACTGAAGCGAAGGAGAACAAGGAGTACCAGGCGAAAAGGTCGTTGTCCTTGGCGAGATTTAGAAAGACCTTAGTAAGCTCCTCCGCAACAGTGGACCGCACAGATTTAGGTAAAATGCGAAACAGTTTGGCATGACGCATGTTTGCCTGGATATCGATGAGTAGTGTGTTAACACCAAGGTCGTCTGCCAGAGCCAGGTGGGATGTAGACGGCCCGTTGACGGCATCGGCGTATTTGACCGATATATGCCTGGCCAGACCCCTTCTCGTGAAGATACCTCTACACACAGGACATGTGGCCCTGTTAGGGTCACCGACAACAAAAGCATGATCGGCCTCCCTTCTGTTTGGGTTCTCGTTATCTTGCATTATGATGTGAAGGCTTTGAGTTTCTCTGCAAGTGGAAGGAGGGCCAAGAGAGGTTTTAGGGCCTCTTCAATCGTCTTTAAAGTTGCCGCCAAATCAGGACGGATGCCCTCTAGCATCAGAGAGACGTCTGTTAAGGCGCTTCCAACATCTTTTTTTTTTTTTTTTTTTTTTTTTGTGTGTTCTGGGAGGTTTCGGTAATGCATGATGCACATGCGCCACTAGCAGCCTGCGTGACTAGTGTGAGACTCGCAAACCCACTAAACCCGGATTCCTCCCCACCCCCCCAGGCTCGGTATTACTTTGGCATTACATCGAAACCGTGGGAGAGTGAGCTTCCAACATCTGGCGCGGCGTCTTGGAATAGACCTTTCTCTTCTTGATAAATTTAGAAGCGCGCCGCGGCCGAACTTGGCGACCCTTGTATGCCTTGGCTCGCTTGTGTTTGGGCTTTCGTAACGGTCGCGGATTAGGAAGAAGCAGCTGAGGCGAGGTGCTTTCTTGCGTGGCAGATATGCCCCTGAGAACTGCTGCGTAGAAAGCTTTGCTATTGTTAGAACAACCAGTTTGTGCCTTTTCTGCGACAGTGGCTGTGACGTCATGTCCTTCCGTAATCGATGCACTCGGATGCGCTGTTTTAACTTGCTGAAGAACTCTGGCCTCCATAATAATCCTGTTACGCTCATGGAGGTAAGCCACACGCGGACAAGAAGGCGATCCGGCCGCGTGAGGGCCACCACAGTTTACACATTTCGATTGTTTGGTGCAACTGGACGCCAAATGATCAGATCCTCCACATTTCTTGCAGGCCTTGCGAAGAGTGCACCTGTCCGCTAGATGTCCCAATCGTTGACAATTGTAGCATAATTTTGGTTGCTCAGGCTCCAGTATGACTGAGTGGGTTTTGTACCCCAGGAAGACAGATACCAGCGGTTGGCGGTCAAACGTCAGTATCACTTTGCTGAGTGGGGTTTTACCAGCGTGACCTGTGCGGAATAAACGTCGAGCGTGCGCTACACCGCAATCTGCTAGTTCTTCGCGTATTTCGTCGTCTGTAAATGCGACGCCTTGAATTCTCGCCTTGAATGAGGTTAGAGCCGGGCAGGTTACCGTGACGGGTATCGACCCTATTGCAGAAAGTTGCGTAAGCTTTCTGGCAGCATCCTCTGACTTTACCCATACGGATATAGCGGCTTTACTGCTTGATATCTTGCAGTCAGGACAATTGAATGAGCAGCCTTACATAACCGCAGCAATGTGCCATCTGCGAACTCACTTGAAGCAGGATCTTCGTTTGCTTTTCTTTGGAGGACTACTTTAAAAGCGTTGAGTAGACCGCTAGACGCATCCACTCTCAGTTTGTCCAACTGACGTTGCTCGCGAGATATAGTTTTTGCTCACGCTTTGACACCACCAGCGTAAATAGTTCGTCAGGTTCATTGCAACCTGTAACCTTTTTTCGCTTACACCCTGGCGCTGCACATCCTTCCACAATCTCCGACGTTTTGGCACCTCTACTGGAGTCGACTTCTCGATGTTTCAGAGGATGCGCCACCAGCCCTGCTGCCGACTGGCTTCGGCCGCGATTGGTGTCTCTTTGGCAATTGTGCTCCTAAACTTGGAGATATCCAAACTGTCAGGCGGATTACTGCCGCTGGATTTCCCTGGTATTGTCCTAGGCTTTTAAATGTCTTAAAACAAAAAAAAATTCTAAAAAGTAAAAAAAAAACGACTTTTGGGATTTGAACCGGGACGTCGCAGACGCTACCACCGGGCTACGACAGGTCCACGAGCCTAACCCACACGTAAGCAGTAGTGATCCCCGCCGCAGGTTGGTCACAGCCGTATGGCTAGCGATGACATCGGCAAATCGAACACGGCTGTCAGAGAGCTCTGAAGGAGTCAGGACCCCCTGAAGAGTAACCAGAGTGCCTCCAGGCGTATGGTGTGCACTGTTCGAACACTCACTATGGAAAGTCTAGATGATGCAATTATCACTACGAAAATCACAATTAAGCCTCTCGTAATAGTTGATTTTACGGGAGCCAACACGAAACACGACCGAACTCCACCGTATCAAACGGCGAAAAAAAAAACTCCACTTGACTCCACTTGTTTATAGGGATTTTTTATAGATATCATTCTGCGTGTTAATCAGGCAAAGCCTATAGGGAATATCCTTGTGTTTTTGCCCAATGATCTCATCCGAAATTGGATAACTAACGTCTCAATGCAGAGAGGCAAGAGTGCAGGGTTGCTGCTCTGGTATCATGGGGTTTCATCCTAGGACCCGATTTCTGGAACACGGCCCTACAAGGCGCGACCACAGACCACATCTGATCGAAGGTGGCTGAGTGAATAAATTGCAAACATCTGACCTTTGCGTCCGATGAGAGCCGAGTTAACGGAACGTGTAAAAAACGTCGCGCGGCCAAAGCCCATGCTAAAGAGTGGAGTAGTGTCAGGGATAACCGAAGGCCCTCATGCGCTGCGTCTATTTAGGTGCAAATGCCACTGCGGGCCGCAAAACATCGGGGAGCGCTAAGGGCACGCTAACGGGCATTAGAAATCGGCGTTAGCCGGCCTCACCGGACGTTTTTGAGTTCCTGGCCCTAAATAAAATGCTGTAACAGAACCTACTAGTAGGAGATGTAAGATATTTCTGGAGAAATATCTGGTTCTGATTAGTCAAAAACCCATAAAATGAATGAACACACGCTGTTATGAGAGTTTCTTTGGAAAGTGAGGTACGCGGTCTCTGTGTGTGAGGCCGCTTAACTAGGGAAGTGGTTAGCTACATCATGATTTCGGCGAAAGTAGAGTAGACACAGTAGACACTATATTTTTTTATATTGGAGACATTCTAAGCCCAGTGTCTGAGATGTTTGTTTATCTTTAACCTATTGACTTAATCAGACGTTTGCTTTGTTCAACTCTCTATTTTTTATTCCAGAGATCGGGTTTGACAATTGACATGAGGCTGCGAGCTCAATTCAGCATGAAACTACAATCCTTAGACGCGGAGCGACTACCCAAAATATTGTTGCCTATCTTTTGGACGGAAGATGTAAGTGATCTTGTAGCTATTCCAACTGCCCAAAAAAAAAAAATCTTAGTATTATCTATCGGGCATGAGTGTTGACATACATTGCATAATATAACTATTATCAGTAATTAATTAGCTTGGTATCACTTTATCAGCTGTTCATTTTCTTGATAACAGCTTTATTTCTGGATCCGCTGTCTCTAGGTTTTTGTATGTGCTGCGGTTTACTTCGGTGCTTCTGTTGTGCGATGGTAATTTAGTTCAAATGCTTCTTACTCCTGTTAAGGTATTAGGCCGTTTGTGTGCTGGACCCTGGTTTTGTGACTGATCTCATGCGTGCACCGTGTTTACCGTCTACTGTCTTCGTGTAACGCTATCATTTTTGATGCACGATGAACTCCGTGGCATGTGTGCTTTGCTGAAATGGCCCGGACTGGAATTGGGTTTCGCTCGCACGAATGTGGTGTGGCGGGCATGTGAAGTTTCAACCAACATTGTTCTTTCCCAACAACAAGGACTAACTGCCTTTTGGGAGGATCTCCACTAAAGCCAACTTGGTCTGCGGTTAGCTTGTGATGGGAGATTAAGCAATTTAAATCCAGTACCATCATGATTACTAACAAAGTGCTCTATCGAAGTTGGCACGTCCCCTAACATAGCACGGCAAAGCTACCAGTCGAAACCCGCTTTGCTGTCGTTTTAGTCCTGCAACTGTACCACCACGTCCTTTTTTCAACAACATCTCGTTCACCAACATATATGGGAGGGGAAGATCTTGCTTGGCTAAGCGTCGAAGAAGCGCCAATAGGCGACAAAAAGCCACTTTTGGCACAGCTGACTCTCAAGGTCTTGGTTCGGCAGTGGCACGAGTGATAAAGAAGTGTTTGTGTTTCGTATTGCACTTTTCGTTACCGCCACTAAGATGTAATATACAGCTCATATTCCCCGTTACGTGTTGTCTCTTTGACACTGAGGAGGTTGAACGCTCTGTACTTAACCCAACATTTTGGTCGGCACCGTGGTAATGCCGCACTTTAGTCGCAATGCTCCAGAAATGAATTAATCGCGGTTGACGGTAATGTTGTAGCTCGGCTCTTTCCTACGTCAGCTGATACAAAGCCGTCGGGGGAACATATCTAGACGATCAGTTAAATGTCTCTACTTCAATTCTAGATCAGCTGCTAAATCAAATGCAATAGATGTTTTAGAAAGTTATTGTTTGTTATGACACTGACGTTATTGTCATGTGTGAGATATGGTTTAATAACAGCATATGTCATGCTGAAATTTGCTTTAGGAATAAATATAAGGCGCAAACACTCGCGTGACGGTGCATCTGTTTTCTCTTCACAAACTCATTCTCCTGAAAATTGACTGGCGATCTCAAATTATGCTTAACGACTCTATAGCATCGATAAATAGAGCCTTCTGTTCATCGCTAAATAGAGCCTTCTGTTCATCGCTAAATAGAGCCTTCTGTTCGGCAAATTGTCTAGACTTAATCTTCTTCTTACTATTGGCTTGCATTTAAAATGATGCATTAAATTAAAACAAGTCCGACAAGAGGTCGGAGACCTGGATGTTTTCAGGGCCTCTCACCTCTGGTCTGGTCTTGCGTGTGACAATCGCCACGTCTATACCAGATACATAGTTCATGGCTATCATCACCTGGTTTGTTCGAATACGAGCTTCCACGAAGAGTACACCGAGTGCGTCTGTCGACTATGCTCTCAGATAAATACGATGATGATTAAATTAAAACATGTATTATTATCCCATGTCATTCGTTTTAATACTGTACTTGTAATGCTGTGAAACGCTCAGTTCGATCATAAAATAATGGATGCTGTCTCATTGCGAGCCATCTAGATGGTGTTTACTGGGCTAGTTTTGTATAGACTTTTCAAATGTAAAGGTAATGTACACTAAATGTATTGGCAATTCTTTTATTTATTTTACACGTTCACTTTGCTGGCTGATCATGTTCACAAGAAGGTCTCGAAAACGATGCCAAGTGAGAAGTACTGACAAAAGAAGAAGAGAAAGCTTTAGTTAACCACTATATATATATATATATATATATATATATATATACCTTCTTTCCGGTTGCAAGGTCGTTCAAAAGAGCGACATTAAACTCCTCGGGGTTTGCCTCTGCCAAGAGGGATTACCTGGGGCTTTAGACGCATGGAAAGAGAAGCTTAAAGTTGCCGCCAGCCATCTTCCATCGCTGGGATCTTATTGCAGAATATTCCTACTTGGGCCCGCCATAGTCTTCTCTATGTCCCAGGCATCGGAAAAAGCCAAACGGTTGCTGGACGACACAGGCAAAAGTGTCTACGATCACACTTTGGCAGCCTTAGTCGAGAGATTAGCGTCTCTGAGCGGTGTCATACCCACGTACACAGAAAAGCTGGTCGACCCCACTGCAGGAGAAGACATTTGTGCATCTACTTGAGCAAGCCCCCACTGCAACTGACAAGGTCAGGCTACGGGCGGTCTCTGCGAAAAGTGCCGGGGCCTGGTTACAGGCTCTCCCAAGTGTTCACTTAGGCACTCTACTAGATGATATCACTGTTTGGATCAGTGCGGGGCTACGCCTGGGGACAGCTCTCGTATTCCCGCACCAATGTAGATGCGGCGATCAAGTGGGGTCACAGGCACACCATGGTCTCTCTTGTGCTTTAAGCCTCAGGTCGTCGACCCCGGCACGCAGCATTGAACGGGACATTTAGCCGAGCCTTGAGGTCTGCTGGTTTTCCTTGCATTCTCGAGCCTCCTGGCCTTTGCAGGAATGATGGAAAACGACCGGACTGACATTAACGTCCTTTGAGATGGGTCGCATGCTGGTATGAGATGCAACCGTTACTGACTTATTAGACCCCTTTAATGGTCAGTGCGGGAGCGGAACATGCTGGTCACGCGTCTATGTTAGCGAAGGCGAATAAGTGCAGAAAGTATGCCAGTATTACCTACCCCACGATTTTCGCCCGCTGCCATTCGAGACACTGGGGGGACCAGGCCCGAAGACGCACAAACTCATTCAACGTGTCGGCAAGGCGCTCAACCGTTCCACAGGGGACACTAAAGCTGTCGAGTACTTGCACCAGAGACTATCGCTGGACATTCAGCGGGGTAACGCCGCCTCTGCGCGCGAAACTCTGCTAGACTGTCCACGTCCGAACCTGGAGGCTATGTGACATTTTCACTTATTTTATCCGGTGTACACGGGAGGAGGCATAAGGAGACAATTGTTACCTCTAATACTTAAGCAAATAATAAATATGTATATATATAATGAAGGTGGTTAACCAAAGTCGATTAACTAAACTCCAACTTTCTAAATCCAAGATCGCTAAAATTCAAACCGTTAATCGGTCCCACGGCGCGAATACCGTGGGCATGCAACTTCTTCAAAACCTATTACTGAGATCAACAAGAGCAACTAAGAAGTAGCAGGAATATCCCTGTGGCCTGTCATTCCACGTAAGAAAACGAAACCAAAAGCGGTTGCTAATCGGCTTTCACTTGTGGGCTCCCTTAGGAACTCATTCTATTAGGGTCCTTTTCTCCGGTTCCCAGGCGTATCCATCTCCCACTTGGTGCAAATGTATCTGTCTGCTCTGACAGTCTGCAAGCACTCAACAAATGAACCCTTAGTCTCTTACGATTTAACCCCCTACTTAGATCGCATTTACGACTACCACGGCTGGTGTCTGTTTCTTAAGAAGCACTAGAGATTTCTGACCTTTTGAATTTAGCAGGGATCTTCAAAGATTTGTTTCTCTCAGGTTCGAAAGCAGAGTTTTCCCCCTACTAAACTCTGCTGGCACTTTGCTATTTAGGTATCACATTCTCGCTTAACGGGTAGCCTTAAGCCTCTCGACTGATAAAAACGGCTTAATGAAATGACGCTCATCTTTTTTAAGTGAGATAGAATGTTAGTTGTGTGTGCGACTGCTAAAGAATGAATAGATTTTTAGTTTATTTTTTATAGTCTGCTAACGAATCCCCATCCACTGCCGTTTGTCGCCTTGTATATATATATATATATATAATCAGCCCGAGTTGCCCAACTAAACTATATATATATAATTAACATCCCAGGGTACACCTTCGATAATAGCAAATACAGATCAACATTAGATCGGTCAAACGCATACGACCAAAAGAAGCACCGGGCCCAGATGTTGTACCCCAGCAAGCTGTACGCTTACTCCTAAAGAACCATCCAATGATATTTATACGCATGATAGGTACAATCCTCACCTCATCTTAACCTCATCCTAAACATTAGAAACGGCACGTTTGACCCTTATCCCGAAACACGGTAAACCAGCAAATAAGATCCTTCAGCATACCGCCTTATAAGGAGCGTGCTCTCTTGCCGATCTAAAGCAGCTAAGCACATTACTAACAGGCGACTAGTTTCAGAATTAAAAAGCAAAAAGGCCGCTGACGGAAAACCAGCATGGTTTCCAGCAACCATGACACTTCACACATTCGGCAATCAGTAAAGTTTTATTAATAGCTGAAGCACAAGAAGTTTACCGATCAAACAAATCGGTCACACTGTCCGGCGTCCTTATTGACGTCTATAACGCGTTAATACGCGCCAAGCACTTTCAAACAAAGGTGTGCCCCCCTACCTACGACATATCCTATGAACAAAGCCTCAGTTAAGCTACGAAAAATCCTCCCACGGGCGAGAGAAGCAACATCACAATAGACAGCATTGTGTTAGCTGCACCCTTATGGGAATGCACAACTACCAAAGCTACAAGACGCCGCCTATTCAACAAGACTTAAGATCTATGGCGCTTAACAAAGCACGAGCAAGTCGCACCGCTTCCACAGTAGCCACACAGGTCTTCTCCAGACAAAATCCCTAGGCCCTCAGAGTTAATGAACTGCATAAATAAACTCTAAAAGGCCGGACGGAGAGAACACTAGTCGGCAGAACAGACATCTTGAGCGAATGGAGTCAATATAAGAAACAATTCATCGGGCCGGGCCATCCTGGATATTAGGCTAAATCTATACTCCCTGATCTCAATAAAATGGTGGTCTTAAACACGGCTCGTTTACCAACTCACTTGCGCAACTGCTAAGAGATTATGGTAACTTTTTTTTATCTGGGAGGTTTGGGAATGCATGATGCACATGCGCCACTAGCAGCCTGCGTGACTAGTGTAGGTTTCACATGCCCACTAAACTCGGATTCTTCCCTACCCAAGA
>QVRM01004401.1:0-34781 GCA_003439945.1 Dermanyssus gallinae | reverse complement strand
AGGAAGGCTGTTCCTTGATCAAAAACTACAAGTGATGTCCGTACGCCGCTATTGCACTCTTCGACTTGAAGATTGCACCAATTGCTTCGTTCAGCATAGAGGTCATCTGGACAAAGCTAACGCCGGCTGACCTGACTACCCTTGATGGAGTTAAATCCGCGTTTCTGAAGCGAGTGCTTGGGGTGCACAGCTCAGCTCGAAATAGACTCGTGTACTTGCTGGCAGATACCCCGCTGTTCGTAGAGGACCAGAGAGAGGTGACTGAATCTCCCTGCGACACCGGGATACGGTCGTTTCATGAGTGAATACGAAGTTAAAATGGCAGAAACTGATCCGGAATTTACACAATTGGGGCAATGACATCAGATTCATGGAAAGATGTAGGTAGGACTAACCGCCATATTGTTACGCGATTTGCAGTGCACGGGTATCACCACGTCGTGTGTCGCACAGTGGGATTCCATGAGCCGAATGAATCTTGTGTTTGTAAAAATTGTAGCAATCCATGTTCAAAGTATCACGCCACCCACTGTATATTTCATCTCGTTTTCACGATTGGCGAATGCTTCTGGTAACTTACTGCTGTAAATGTGTGTTACGGTTATTTGTTGCCAACGTGTTGTTTGTATGTAGGTATAGATTAGGTATTGTTTCACCCAACATGTGTAAAAATAAATGAATGTGTAAATAAATAAGGTGTCAACGGAAAGGCAAAATAAGCTAAACTTAGATAAAAGATGTTGAAAGATATACGTATAGTCAAGGAAATAGAAGGTCATGTGTAGATTATAATATGGTCTCTCCCCGGAGAAGGGGAGATACTGGCAAAATATGCGCAGGCAAAGGCAAACGTTTGGCATTTTGTACAAGAAGGAAAGAAAAAACAGGACAAACAAAAATTTAATAGTGCATTGGGGGCTCCAAAGGGACAACGGGTAAAGCGATTCTAGACATAAGTAGTCAACGCGGGAAAAAGCATGGCTAATCTTGAGCACGAAAAAGTGTACACAAACAAGGAGATAAATGCAGCGGTAGGCACTATTTTTTATTAGTAATGGAGTTAGAGAAAGGAGGTCGAGAAATGAATGCAGGTATAATTACAGAGAGAAGTAGAACAAATTATATGAGGATTGAAGGGAAGACGGCGTGCGGGTAAAACAGAATGACAATGAAATAGTAAATGCGTTCGGAGAAAACTTCATAAGCTATTATCTAAACCGATAACTATTCCACCAATTACATAACGTAATTTTGCGCAAATTTGTAAGAAGCGGATACAAAATAAATAAGAAGCGAATGGTTAAAATTGGGGCAATGTGGGTTTAGGAAAAAACATAAAGCTAGACGACGTTAGGTTTTTTAAATATTAAAAAAAGCTTACGATATGGCCAATAAAGATACCTTGTACAAGTATCTGGCAGAAGTATTTGACCCACGTTGAATAAACTTATTAAAGGATATTATAAGAAAAAAAACAGTACTAATTAATAAAATGAGGCAGAATTAAATATGACGTTGCTAAAGAGGTAAAACAGGGATGCCTTTTGCCGTCATTACTCGGGGTTTGGTATAGCTGGTGGTAAAAAAGAAACATTTATTAGAATTATTTTTTGTTGTTTGCAAATGATATGGCTATTTAAGAATGCACATAGGATAGGTTCAATGTGGGACGGCAGCAGACATTCTCAGGGTCTTTGCGAGCCACCGGCCATTTTGCGGGGGTATGTATTTGGTCAATAATGATTTTTTTGTCGAAATAGAATCCAAAGTGTCCTGTCGTTTCGTGTCTCAACGACGTGAGAATGAGATTGCAGCAAACCATCCTCTTGATTTTCGCGGCCTCAGACAACATCTGTCTGACTTTAAACGTGTAAGACTTGCAGCGAAGTTCTTCGATGATAATCCGACGCATAGAATTGACACTCGTATTAAAATTGGTTGCAAAACGGCGCATCGATAGACTGGATGGATCTTTAAAACGCAGGTTTGCCCATTTTAATCACTTTCAGCGTCCTCACTTTTCGTCGGCGGTTGTGAATTGTCTTTCCGGGTAGCCCTGTCTATTTTGCATCTCTGTAGCATCGGGCAATGTCGTAGACCATTGCTCGTTTAAATTAGGTGATGCTGATGATTTGGCTGGTCGATGTTCGGCACCAAGCAATTGAATAACGGTTGCTCTTCGGTCATATTCTGGACCCACGTTGCGCCGGCCGTTCATTATGCGATGTGTTTTTGTTCTATTGTGAGTGGGCTGTCTGCTCACGCAAACCGAAATGAATTAACGCATTCGGCCTATGCAAGGTAGACCGCCAACATTTGTACGGATATAGCTGCCTATCTACATAAGTGTGACACAGCATCAAAAAAAGAATTGTTGAATAAGGAAGACATTTTAAGAATAAAGAAGGCAGACAGAGGTCTTCGGTGAGATGCAAATGTCTATGGGGCTTCAATAAATATGCGCTTACAAAAGGCATTGGCATTTGGAAGGCAATGTAATGCGCCAGGGCTGACATCTGGAAATTCTGTTTTAGTGCATAGCACAGGTTTATGGAGGAGATTAGATATATTCAGAGAGAAGTATATTTTAAACGGAATCGCACTCAAAACGAGAGTACGATAAGTTTATTTAATGTTTAAGTGTTAATTGTCAAATAATAGTAGTTACTGCTACGGCATTTCTGGCAGTCCTTCCCCCGACGATGGAAGCGATCCCACTACCGCCACTGCATTACACGCTGTACTTTTATGGAGATACGCTGCACCAGGTACTTCCCGGCTCGCGCATCCTTTGTCACAGCAGTTATCCTCTTTCAAAGCTCCTTGAGGAACTTAACGGTCGCCTTCCCCATTGGCCTTAACGTGTCCACGGCAATCGGCTGAATTATGTATTGCGGCGAGAGCTCCTGTACTTCGACAATTTGCGACTTTCAGCAAGACGTGCGCTCGCGCCAGCTTCCCGACTTGTGCGCGCAATATAACTGTTGGCGAGTGTACATGAAACCGTCGCGTCCCACACTAGCAGACGACCCCGTTCCCATGGTACTAGTTTTTCTATCCGGGCGTAGAAGGCTGTTGGCGCACATACCGAGGGGCCCTTTCACTAAAGGAATCTGGGCGCTCTGCAGAACACGGTGTACGACATTGTTGATGGCAAAATGTCTTGAATGGCGACCGGAACTGAACCGGCAGGACAGCGCATGATCCGCTGTAGCGGTAACTTTGGACCGGCATAGGTTGCAGACGTGCTTTGCGCAGACAGCCTCCCCAGCCTCCCCAAGACGTTGCGGAGTGTGTTATTGTCCAGCATCGTCCCCAGTTGCGGCGAAAGGGGGCCTGCAGCCACTTTTTTCAACGCTCTGACAACCACATTTTAGACGCTCGTAATGGGCTTAGTTGCCTGTGGTCGTCATCGCGTTCTCGTACAATTATATAGGCTTTCTCCAGCAGAGCTATGTAGCAGCAGGGCAATGACCACCGCGCCCAACAAATTCAACCAGCACGGCCGGACTCGAACTAGCGATGTTTTGCCACCGTGGTTGCTATGGGCAACGCCCCGTTTCAAACGGTGCGTTAGCCGCCTAAGCCACCGCCACCTACTTTCCGCTCATTGGATCAAAACAGGCTTCAGGCGAGCTTTTCCTTTTGAGTCTAGGGTTTGTGCTAGAAGCGCGTCTTGCCTCTTTTTTTACCACTAAGTGGTCCAGTGCTCCCTGAGTTTTTTCGTTCGCGGGGCTTTTCCCAGCAAACTCGAAACTCCTCAAGAGCCGCTCATCGGAGGTCCCGACCAGCTAAACCGAAGTATTTTCAACCCTAATCAAAAGTCAAAGGATGCAGATCCAAGTGACCGTTGAGTAGCCGTTCTAGTCCCGTACGCAGATGTCGTCGAACTTGTCGAGAAGGTCAGTCCTTTCAAAGAAGGTGGACCACGCAAAAGATACGTCAGGCGAGGAGTAGGAAGAGACTTTGTCCCAAGAGGTATAACGCCGGGTGGGCATCTAAGAGTTTGAAGTCTGCTGCACCATCGGCTGACTTCAACAAGCTTTCGTGCGCAGTACACCCTCCAGCGCCGCATCGATAAGGGAGGCTCCCAGAAGTTCGATATTGTCTTCGACTGCTAATATAATGTCGGGTAGTATTCCCCGCAGCTTGAAATAGGCTCGTCGCGGATGCTCCTCTGACAGTAGAAAGAGCTCGCATTGATTGCGTTGAGTGTTAAGCACAGAGCACGCTTGAAATTCCTGAGCAGTCTTGATGTCTGCCTGGATCGTTGCCAGGTTCACCTCCAGCGTGCAAACATCAAAACACCACGGTCGAAACTCCAATCGAAACTTCGCCTGTAGTTCAGCGATAGCGATACATAAGAGCTGGCCCACACGGGTCGTCTTGTTGAACCCCACACAATTGACTTAAGCGTCTCCCCTTGCCACAGAAGATTAGCGGGCAGTCTATAACATCTGGTATACAGCTGGGTAAATAGCGGGTATCGATCTTTTTACAGCATTGAGTAAGTGATCTTGACGAAGTTATGTTAATGGCGTTTTGAAAGTCGAGCTTGACTAAAGCTCTTTCCTAGCCCTCTTTTCGATTTGATGGAAGCGGCGGCCGCATGCACAGCCGCTTCTGCTCCTCCTTTTATCCCGCAATCCTAGGCCCCAGCTCGAGGTAAGCCCTACGGCGATTGGCCGAATACCCCCGTCCTCTTTGCGAAGGGCGATTAATGTTGCGCCGTAAAAAGTGGATAGCGTGAACTCTGGAAGTCGCCCGTTGACTTCTAGAAATAACGAAGTGACGTAACGCTTGCAACAGAGGGTTGCTATCATTCTGGCGGCAACCTATGAGATCTTTCAGATGCCGAGGGGCGAAGACCATCCGGACCGTCACTAGAACTGCTTGGAAAACTTCTAATGGCGATTCGAATCTCCTCAGTCGTGACATCAATTTCAGACGCTGGGGGTGCCGGCGTCGGCGCCTCAGGGCACCCAGCACCGTGGGGTGTGCTGGGTGCTTTTCAATAAAGTTGCTCTAGTATTTGCGTCGATTGGGGCAGTCTGATCTGTAGAAAAACAGGGTCCGAGCAGCGGAAGAGACGTCCACCTGGGACAGCTTTGATTGCACGATCTTTGCTCTACGACTGGCGTCGTCAGTACTTGTAGCTCGCGAAGGTCGTCCACTGGTTACGTGAGGATTCTCTTCTAGGCGTGCGCCTCTGCAAAATCTAAGTACATTTCTCGTAGAGCCGAGGTAAGCGTGCGCCCCTTCTCCTTTTTCACCGGTATACTAAACATTCTATCAGCCGTTCCCAACTGTGCTGGCTGGCCACCGAGCACACCTCGTTGATAGTTTTTGACAGTTCGACGGCAAAATTTTCTCTTAAACTACGGGGAATGCACGATATCATCTTTACTTTAGACTTGATAGCGGCAGCCTTTGATACGTACGTTGGAAAGCTATTTCCAAGCGGGTTTGCTTAAGAGTGTGCGTTGGTGACGGAGAGCGATTTGAAGAATGTGTCAAAGTGGCGTCAGTGTGAGCTGTTGCTTGTGGTTGAACGGATGAAGTAAGCCAGTGCCTTATATCTGATTGACCATTTAACATGATGGGGTTTGCGAGTTTGTCCCCTCAGGCTCTCCAGTCGAGGCTCGAGTCCTCGCACCGAAAGCCGCGGCGCTGGCGGACTCGGGTTGAGTACAGCATTAATGGCCTTCTCCAATTGTTGGCGTAGGTTGGAGGCTAGCGGCTTTGCAGAAGACGCCGAAGATTTAGTCAGCGACTCATGTGTGCCGAGCAGCCCCGGAAGGACGGATGAGACCACCTTTTCGATGATCTCTCCAATTTGCACCATGATTGCGTCGATTATTTGAGGGATGACCTTTGCGGATACCGCCATGACCATTGCATCTAAGCTATGGCCATGTGCCGTATCGCTTGTGGTAATGGCCGCCGTAGAGACTGGTGCTGCTGGCCCAATTTTGACTTCGGCTGGCGGAACACTTGTTTTCTGCAGTACATTGATCCCATTCTGTACGACCGCAGCGAAACTGCGTTTGCTAAATGACTCTGACGGTTGAATCTCTGCGATTGGGGCACAGTGTTTTAACTGGCGCGGTATCAGTATTTTGCTGAATTACGCGAATAGCAGATTTCTTGGGAAGTTCCATGCGATTTAAGCGATGGGGACACGATCCCCCAGGTGGCCTCATGGCCGCCCTTACATAGGCAGCATCGCGCTGCGTCTTTGCAATCCTTTCGCAAATGGTTAGTAGATCCGCATTGTCCACAACGAGGGGCCTTCAATGGACAATCAGGTTTTATATGATCTAAACTGTAGCATCGATAGCACTGTAGAGGTTCCCGGTAGAGAGTAACGCCATGGGTTTTAAGGCCCAAGCGAACCTCCGTCGGACAATTATTGCCCGAAAATGTCAGGATGACACTGTCCGTCGCCATGACGAATCCGGTTCTAATGTTCTTGGACCGGAAATGAATAGCGTCGGTGACGCCGAGCGGCCCCAAGCATTTGCGATTGTTGCCTCAGTTAGCGTGGAGTGTACCCCGTATATTTTTCCTTTAAGTGTTGATCTTGAGCCGCTAGCCCTGGCGCTTACAGTCATCCTAAGCTAAGCAAAGTAGCCGCCCGGTCTTCAATGTCTTCCGCAACGATAATTAGTTCCCCTGCTCGAGAAAAGCGCGGTTCTTCTACCTTGCCTCTAATATGCTTCACGATATCGTCACATACAGCATTACAGTTTGACTCCAACAAGTTATCTACAGCGGAGAAAATGATTGCCTCGGCTCTCTCCTTCGCGCAAACCGTTGGGATGTTCTTCTGTATCGTAACTAGATTTGCAACAATTTTCCCCTTTGGTCCGACTTTATTCCACCCTTGGTCGGATTAATCATCGAGAGGCGCGCCCTCCACCGCCACTTTGTTTTTTCCAAAATGATAATTCTACAGTCCTCTGCTTTCTTGGCGCCGTTACCGTCTGCATCAGACCCCGCATCATTTATGGATTCATCATCAGCATCAGCACATCCCCGTGCCGTTTGCGCCTTTGCCGGCTTGCCACTCTGTAGTGGGCTGTTTGCCGCTCTCTTAGAGGGCGCTGCCCTTTCCCCGACATTAGCAGCGGCCACACCATCTCCAGGGCTTCCCCGCCTCTCGCCACTTGCGTCGCGCACTCTCTCCGATCCACAACCGACCGAGACAGACGTGTCAACGACGCGGATGCTGGTGCCACTACCTCCGTTGGACCCAGCAGAGCCTCGAACACGTATTCAGTTGTCTTCTGCGTCCTCTTAGCCACATGATGCACGGATCTCAGAGGAGGAGCGGAGGTGAACGTTTCACTACCATGTGTACCGCTGATGCACTAACCTGAGGTTTAGCGCAGCCAATAGGCGAGCAGACGACGTAACTTCCAGCTGCAACAACAGTTGCTGGTGGTAATAGCGCCTGCCGTTGCAGCTGTCAGGGTTCCCGCTGCTATGTGTTGCATGGCCGGCTGACGTAAAAATGTCGATTTTCGGAAGTTGGGGACTACCAATGGTAGCGATCACTGCACACTGCGAATGTAAAATAATTTTCCAAGCACAGCAGATGAATGCTGAAAATGTTTATGCTAGTCGACTCCTCTGGTCTCAAAAATTGGTAGGCTCGCGAATGTCTATAGATTTGTACTCTAAATTCTAAATTTAGAGATACTTTCCAAGCGCCACACACGAACACGTCCGCACCGGTGAGATCGTAAACAAACACTGACATGTTTGTATGAAACATGTGTGTGTATATATATATATATAGATATAATTATATATATGTATATATACACATATATATATATATATATATATATATATATATATTTTTTTTTTTTTTTTTTTTTTTTTATAACATGTATTTAAATCAAAAAGCTAGTAGTGCTATAATTGAAATTTACAGCAAGAGCAATGTTCTCCGGGTTTGTTCTGGGTATAAGAAGTAGACTTGGGAAAAACGTTGCTACGCTCGATAATTAAAGTTTTGTCGTCTAATTTAAAATGTGGGAACTCAACTATTCGATCCTTTCATAATGTTCGGTTTATAATGTCGTACTATGAAATCCTCCTTGCCGCACGCAATCAACCACGCCCTTGACACTTTATCTGCTAAAAGCTACCCTGAGGTATTTGTAGGACGGCACGTGGCAATGATTCGTTTCCAGCAAGCGTTTGCAAGTGTTTGCTCCTTACCTAACTTTAAATGTTTGATTAGTTTAAAGCACCTGATGGTCCATTGTATCTTACCACATCGTCCATAAGGTCGTTTATTCCTTAAATAGTTGCGCAATCATTGCTAAGTTTGACCTCTACGCGGCTTGTTTTTATATGTTATAGGCTGAGCTCTTTAGGTCTTGTTTGTCAGGTACGTAACGGCGTTACGATCGACTTATTTGGAGATGCAAGAACTTTGCAACGTTTAAATACAGACCAGAACTGCATCCAGGAACATTTTAAGTACGTTGTCGAATCCTTTATATGTAATGCTTGGTTTAGTCAAACCTGTAGTCCATTTTTGTAAGTATTCTCTAGGTGGCAAAGTACGGCTTTAGTATGTTTCACGCCTTGTATGCCATGGCTTCAATGTCGAGAGAGCCCGTTATGGTCAACATAGCGATAATGAAAGCGCTTTTGCTAGCTAATTGATGGCGCAAATACTGTCATACTGTAGGCCTCACGCGGCTTTGTCGATATCGAAAATCCTGGACTACTTGAATTTAAATATTAGTTGAACAGTGGCGTCGTTATTAAGCCCATATGGTATTGTAGAGAATCACAACACAGCCATCATGTGTCCGCTGTATCATTGTTGGTGGCATTCTTGTTGGTGCGGCATGTCATCATATGTCTGCTGCTCTAGTTATAACTAATGTTAAGCATTAGTTTGTGATTGTTATTGTTGTTATTGTCATCGTTGTGGTTATTGCTGTTGTTTTGGTTGCTATTATGCGGTCATTATTACTATAATTGACACTGTTGAGTGTGATTATTGCTGTAATCTTTTTGACGCTACATATACTGTATATAATTGCTGGTCGCTTTTCTGTAGTGCAGAATAGAGATACTCATTTAGCTTCATCCCAGTCTACTACGACGTCTACCTTTTTTGGGGCACTTTAGGATTAGGCATATAAATTCGGCGTGCCTATTCGAAGTGTACATCCTAGCGCAGTAGGTATTGTAGGCCGAACTGTAATACTTTCCAAGCAATCCAAGCAAATCAACATGAACTACATACCTAGCTTAGGATTAGGCGTATAAATTCGGCGTGCCTATTCGAAGTGTACATCCTGGCGCAGTAGGTATTGTAGGCCGAACTGTAATACTTTCCAAGCAATCCAAGCAAATCAACGGACTACATACCTAGCTATGTAGCAACACCTGTAAAGTTTCATCTGATGGGTCTCAGTATTCCGTGTTTGGTTTTGTATCTAGTACGCACCGCTGACTCAAATCGTGCCTTAGCTTCTGCTCAGGTCAAAAAGGCACAGGACAACACGCAGTGACTGTCGCCGAGCGTACATCAACTCCAAATACAGGAGAAGATTGCTGCTCGAGGCCTGCCTTTTTATTGAGACATCTGTGCTCCCCGTTTTGTTTCCGATCATGGCCGATTTTTAATCCACTCCGGCATTCACCTTGTTTAAATTGGGAACCATGAAAACCAATTTAGGAGTGGCCGGTCTGGGTCTCGAACCCAGCCTCCCGAATGCAAGGCAAAGGTTCTTGCCACTAAGCCATCTTGAGCTCTGTACATGCTTGCATCGTATATACTGTACGATGGTCGTGCCCATGAATGAGCCCTAAGGCTTAAGTATGAGAAGGAGTTGGCGAGCTTCGCCGTTTGACATTCGCCAATCATTTTTTTCTGTTGCCGCCAGTCGACCCCCACGGAAAATTTGTATTGCTTTTGTTTTCCGTTAATTTATTTGAAGGCTCTTGTTGTAAACCAAGCCTCCACAATGCCAGAAATTTTAGATATAGCTCCGAGATCTCGATAGGCGTCGATATGACGTCGTCCGCCGACATAAAGCCACAATAACACTTCTGTATTCGGTCCGTACATGGCGAGCGACGTCAGCGTTTGTAGAGTAGGTTTTTCTAGGGGGTTCCTATATTTTGTGTAATTTTTAGGGCGTCGCCACTCCACATGTCCATTTCCAGATAGTCCTTAGTGAAGAAGCTGAAACACACTCGCAAAAGAGAACCACCCACTCCAATGTGCCGAAATGAGCCGACTAATAAGAGGCTGTGTCGAAAGACTTGACGCAATCGATGAAGACTACGTACAGAGAAACCGCAGATTTTGCCAACGCCCGCTCAACTTCCGACTAGAATACATAAATTGCATCCATGTGCTTCAGTCAGAGATAGAGCGAGCTGTGGCAAAGCCCGGAGGCCATTTGTATGCAGTCTTTATAGACTGCGTCAAGGCTTTCGACAAAGCACCTCGAGATCTCCTGGTGAAGTCATTCCGATACGCAGGGGTTGGTGGCTCTCTTCTGAGCGTAATTTCCAGTTTCTTTGATGAGGACACCTTACTGGTACAAGGTGAGCAGGAAGTGTTGCAGGTAAGGCAAAATGTGGGAACTCCGCAAGGCGACCCATTGAGCTGCGTCTCCTTCACTCTTCTGCTTGCCGATTTTGTTGATTATATTCGACAAGGGTTCCAGAAGGCCACAGTTGTGATGTACGCAGATGACATAGTGGTCGCTCATCACGACCTGGGTGCCATCAAGCGCATCACTTCTCTGGCGGAGGTGTTCCTTGTCTCAAGAGGGCTGGAAATAAACGCCATGAAGACCAAGGCTATGAAATTCAGAAGAGGAGGTCGATTGGCTGCTAAAGACGTTATACGTTGCGGCGGCCAATCCTTGGAATTCGTTAACTCTTTCCGGTATCTGGGGCTTCGGCTTCATTATACTGGGACGACCTTCACTGCTCACATCGTCGAGACAGCGCGCACAGCCCTAATTTCTCTTTATGGAGAAATAGGCGATGTCCGGCGACTGTCCGTCCCGACGGCAGTGGCGCTTTTCTACCTCAAGCTTGTTCCGGCGCTGATGTATGGTCTTGACAGAGTATGGGAACACCTCACTCGGCAAACTTTGGTTTGCTTGAAAGGTGTTTTACAATGTACATGAAGCGAGTACTTTGCCTGTCAATGCGGGCAAGGAGCCGCTTTGTGCACCTAATGTCAGGCTGTGCACCAGTTGTTGAGATCATTCGATTGAGGTTGAAGACGCCGCGTACAGTACCATTCGAGAGCTTTATCTCGGAATGGGAAAATAAAGTTGAACAAGTCCGACGAGAGGTCGGAGACCTGGATGTTTTCAGGGCCTTTCACCTCTGGTCTGGGCTTGCGTGTGACAATCGCCACGTCTATACCAGATACATGGTTCATGGCTATCATCACCTGGTTTGTTCGAATACGAGCTTCCACGAAGAGTACACCGAGTGCGTCTGTCGACTGTGCTCTCAGGCGTGTACGAAGTTTCATGCATCTGCCTGCCTGGCCCTTGCAAAGAGATCACTGCACTGCCTCTCTCGTATAACATGCCGCGAGGAGCTGAGTGTATAATTGTATAATATGTATAATTGTTCATGTTATATGCATACTCAATATGAGTGAAATAAATACGATGACATAAATTGCATCCTGTGTATCACCTTCCTGAACCCGAATTGCTCCGGCGGTAGGATCTTCTTAACAGTTGGAACCACCCTTTCGAGTCGACTTCGCAAAGACCTCCTTAAGTGTGCGCTATGATGCGATGCCCCGATAGAGGTTTGGAGCATTTACACGATCATCGCGCTTTTCCCTGATAAGCAGGGATAATCTGACGCGGTGCCAGGTCTGGGTTTCGGTTTACTTAGAGCTGGTCACGCCGCGACCATAAAAGGAAACTAGAAGATGAACAAATACGCCGAACTGACAAGAGCTTATTACTTCAGCCCAGTGGCCTTCGAGACCTTGGAACCACTAGGCCCCCTGACTGAGAGACTACTTACTAAATTGGGCGAAAGTTTAAAGATAACTACATGGGACAAGAAAGCCGCACAATTACTAAGCCAGAGACTTTCTATAGACGTTCGGCAACGCGATCTCAATTCTGGGATTGCTTGCCGAATGGTGCAGACCAAGACTGTTCTAGAGTAGAAAACTAACACGTTTACTTACACAAAGTTGTAATATGAATTGATGAATATTTTGTATGCTTTGTAATAATACTTTGTATGCAGGTCTGGGGTATTTATTTGCCTCCTGCCGATTATCTGATTATAACCAGATAGCAACGTAGCAATTTTACCTGCAGGGACATTTGAAGGCTCTGTCTAGTGCTCGTCGAAGATCGCATTAGGATTACTGCTCTTCGACTTTGAAAGACCACGTAGAATTTTCGCTTTCGCGACCATCCTCCTCCACGATGGGAGATTAAATGAGTGGATACTTAACCGCTGGTGAATACGTGGATGCAACTTGGGTCAGAAGCGGAGTTAAATGCTGACGGAGCAAAAGCTCTTAAAACTCGCGACATCCTCGAGCTGATTACGCCGCGACCTTAGCAAAGAACAAGAAGACGAACAAATACGCTGAACCGACTAGAATTTGTAACCTCATTCCAGTGGTCTTCGAGAGTTTGGAACCGCCGGGCCTCCTGACCTAAAGACGACTTCCTAAGTTGGGTATACGTTTAAAAATAACTACGGGGGACAAATGCTACGCACAATTCTATTTTCGCAAAAACACCAGGGACTTTTCACTAACGTCCAGCGGGGCGACGCGGTGATCGCTTACCAAATGGTGCAAATCAGGGCTTGTCTAAGTTAAGGGTGAGTACATTCATTTACACACAATTGCCAACATCAATATAATCCTACACATATAAACTATAGGGTGAGAGAGGTTATGTGTTGGAATGAACGTTAAAATTGACGAGCGTCAGTGGTATAGTGGTTAACTTATCTGCCTTTTAAGCAGCTGGCCCAGTTCAATTCCCGGCCGACAGCAGTTTTTGTTGACTGCTTGCATGAGCTTTGCAGTAGTGTGGTTAGCGCCCTACCCTTTTTCTCTCTATATATATATATACCACACTACAGAAGGTCGGCTCAATATAAAGTGATGCTTATAATTCTAATGTACATTACTAGAAAAACACTCCCCACGTGGGACTTCAATGCGCCGCACACTGCCTAAGGTGGTCGCCGCGCCCGCAGGTAAAAGTGCAATTCTTCTTGATTGGATGACCAAGCACGACACGACCCTGGTCAACCATGGCGATATCTCTACGTTTGTGCGCCGAGGTCGAACATTGTGCTTGGACCTTACCCTTGTGGACTTGGCGAAAACAGGGCGATTACAAAACTGGAAAGTTCAGGAAAACAAGAAACCTTGAACGACAACCGCTATCTAACATTTGAAGTGGTCGTCGACCACGTGTTATCCCAGAAAGCCGCGGCGCATGGCTAGAAAAGTGGCTGACAAGGGCTTACCCTTTTAGCTCTCTGATTGCTAGTGTAACTTTCGCCGCATCTAGAGTTGAACACCACCGGAGATTCCTATTATTTTTACTGAAAATTTTGCACTCCAAATTGAATGGCGTACACTCCCCTCAGCAACTTCAAGCGGGAACTCTCTTTGAATTCTGCCTTCTGCACTTGGGGGTCTTGTCTCCGTAACAGCTTGAATAGGCCCACTGATTGGGACTGCGAGTTTGTCTTGAGCACATCGCCATCATGAACACATCGCCACCATTTCCACCATCCGCTTCACCTAAGGCGGTAAAATTCTTCCGTTGCTTCGCACGTCTACTGGTCGAATTTGTCCTAACGACGCTGCCGTTTGCCAGACGTGCCGGAACGGGTGACCCGGGGGAGCCCTCCCTGGCCATTCTGCCAAAACGCTAGTTAACACATTGCTGTTAGGGGAGGCTGTATGTGCGCCTCATAGTTGCTCCTTTGTAACACACCGGTGCCGCCGACGGGAGAGCATGGCCTCAACTGTCCTAGGAGCTGCGAAAGACATTCGCGCCACGCCGCCCTTAATGAAGTGATTTCAAGGGCGTTGCATTCCGCTAACGTACCCGGCAGAAAGGAGCCAGTCGGACTGGCAGCGGACTCAGCCTTACGTCTAGACGGAATGACCTTGGTTCCGTGGTTCTCCGGAAAGGCCCTCGTGTGGGACGCAGCCGTGTGGGACACGCTGGCGCCGTCTTACAGAAGCCGAGCTTCAAGATCAGCAGGCGCTGTCGCCAATTTAGCGGAGCAGCGGAAAAGTCCGAAGTGCCGCGAGTTGGAGGCATCTTTTATAGTACAGCCAGTTGCTGTAGAAACAATGGGGGTCATAGGCGAATCAACAGTAAGATTTCTGAAAGAAATTGGAAAAAGAGCGGCAAGTGAGAAGGATAAGAAAATGGCAGGAGAATTTCTGCTGCAAAGAATATAAATTGAAATGCAACGTGGAAATGCGGCTGTGTTAGGTTTGCTGCCCTCAGGCTGTGGTCTACCGGGTCTGACCCGATTATGTATTAAAATGATGTTGTGTATAGTGTGTAAATAAAAATACGCTAAAAGTGAACGTAGATCAACTTGCAACCACACCGCAACTAAAAATTGCTTTCACCTGCACATCGGAACAAGACAAGTCCGTTCGTAGCGAAAGTTTCGTTACCATGCATAGTATATGTGACGAACACTATGTGAGTCGTGTTCTTCTTAGCGCAACACCCGCTTCACCCTCTATTGGCGCGGGTGTCAGAGCGGCCGTGCAAGAGAGACGTTGAGAGAAAGAACATGCTAGAAGCCGCCAGCACGCGTAATAGAACATTCTCGAAGCTATCAACGCATGTAATAGAACATTCAAGAGCAGCTAACGCGTGCAATGGAACATTCTCGAAGCTATCACCACGTGTAAAAGAACATTCAGGAACCGCTAAGACGTGCACATTACATTCAAGACGGCCACCTATCGATAGCCGGCCGAACCCATACGCTAAGTAATACAGATCGAGAATCACGTGTGATTATTGTAATACATAAACAACTATAAGAGTAAACACTACTAATTATGCATGTTAAGTATGACAGATACATAAACGACACAAAACTATGTAATCGTTGTGATAAAATGTATTGAGAAATCAATAAATGAGAGCACCCGGGAGCGGCGGCGGGAGAGCGCATCTGCATGCACTTTCAAGTCGGCGCGTATATAACGGGCCGACATAATGACCTATTTGAGATGAGCCATAGACATCGAGAAGAACGAATCGACGGCATCTCCGAACGGCCGGTAGTTTCGCGCGCTCACGCCAAGCTCCCGAGGGGACTGTGCTAACCGACGTTATCGTGTCGTTCTTTCTTGTGAGCGAAACCTCCGTACGTCCCACCGTGTAGCCCTCATCCTGACAGTAAGAGCGCGGTGCGTGACAGTATATTGTTAATCGACTAATCTGTATTTTGCCATATCTATTAATCTGTACCATTGCTTACACTTCGTTATCGACGTGCCACCGCTACGCAATCATTCAAAATAGACGTGTTAACCATGGCTGTCAAAAACGCTTGTTACTCTTTAGAAAGCCGGAACACATTGCAAGTGAGTTCTATAGTAAAATTGTGCGTACGCTCTTTTGCTGTTGTGTTATTCTAATCAATGCAAAACTAAACTAGCCTAAACACTAAAGTGACGCCTAACCTCGATCTCATAAAACAACGATATGTTGTCTGCCATCTGCCACTGCGAGTGCCTGGCTTTTCGAACGGTTCCAATGTCCAGTGTGTACTCGTTCTCATCAGCAGCAGAGTTTGCGTTGCCTAGCATGCACGTACTTTTATTATTGTTTTAATTGGTAAGTTAACCATACGTTCTACTTGGCCGTGATAAAACGCATGTTTTAAATATGGCTTTTTCAACGAAAAGATTTTTACGTAGCGTGGTTCAACGAAAAACCGACAGCTTTAGTATTATTTTCTCTAAATTGTAATACACAATTAAATTGCAAAATAATATACATATTTGGGGGCTAACCATCTAGCCTTAAAATAAAGAACAATCGATGTTTTCGTTTTTGTACGTGGTAACAAGAAACTCCCCCACACAGATCTGTATTGCGTTTATAAAGAATGGCACTGACCCACAACTTCCAGCAATATTTGTAGGGATATAGTATGAACGTGTTTTTATTAGGACTTTGCCGATTATTATAGAACTGATCTCAACGATTTTAGTAGTAGGTGGTTTTATTGTCAATATTGACGTTTGACATCTTTATTTCTAGTGAGTTCTCCATATAAATCAGAGATGTTTTACAAGATTTTTTTAATAAACTGTGTCGGTTAGAAGCGTAGTAAGCGATTGGTCGATTGTCTACGTTAATGTATCTGTAAATGTGATCTGACTGGACTCTTAACTGGCTCAGCTACCTCACAATATTCCTTACACTTGCCCTCGAAGGAAAAGTTCCCTAGCACTATTCGTGGTGCTAACAGTGGTCTCATTATGTGGTTTTGGATACGTTATTGTATGCGGGGGGTTACTGCAACGAGCCCAAAAACTCGGTACTTATTTTATTTAGTTTAGTCGACGAAAATTTACTCTGAGTGCTTACTTGCAAGGCAATATCAACTACGAGTGCATCACTAAACTCTATACAGCACGAAGAAAAAGAAAAACAGATAACAGCCTTATTGCAAATTAAAATGGTGAATGTTTAGGATTACTTAGCAAGCGATTTAGTATCGTTCCTAGGGCACTTACAGTAGTGACGGCACGCAATTTCGATGCATCAAATTGGCAATGCGTCAAACAAAAGTGATGCTGAGTGGCGTCGGTTTCGAAGATTCCGGTTATGTCTAGTAGGCTCTCGGGAAATTTTGTAAAATCTTAGCACAGAGTCGCTGTCAGTCCGATCTCTATTTTTAGTACGCCGCATCTGCCGGTCCACTGGCAGGAGCGCCCGCCAGCCCGAATAGACAGGCCAGCAGCTCCCCCACCCTCCCCCCTATCGAGGTTCGGAATGGAGGTACCACACTACTCCTACCCGACAATTAGACATACAGTCACCTCGCGATTCCGCGTTACACCCCGGAATATACTCACCCCCCCCCCGAAGGGTGGCTCGACCCACTCCAGAGCAGGGGTTCCCCACCACTGCGAAAGGCAGCAGCGGAGCCAGACGGTCCTCTCGCCGGGAGGTCTGCGTTCATGTAGCTAACTCGCTCTCGTTGTGCCTATTAAGCCAAGGCAGCAGGCGTCCCAGTCGGTACCACCGGGTTGCTAACGCCCGGGGCGGTGACCGACCGGCCCGGGTTTCGTGTGCAGCACACTTCCCCCGTACATTTAAAGTAGCCTTAACAGCTACTTGAAGCCCTGTTATTCATCTGTGGTCTAAACCGCAATGCCCTCCCTAGAATGATTAGTAGCAACGAGAAATCGGCTGTGCGATACAATTGTTGCTGGTGTTATCAAAAATTGGTTGTTTGTGAGCCTCTGCACTGTCATCGTCTCAAATATCGCCATCACTCTGGCTGGTGGAACTGATCGAGGAAATGTAAAAGTACAAACACCAAGAGCATTCTAATTGTCGCGAATAATTTAATGAAATTGCTTAAGTTGCTAGCAGCAAGAGGGAGGCAGACACATGGTATTTCGTACACGTTTAGTAGAAAAGTAGATGCACTCTGTGTACTCTTCGTGTGAGAGGCACTGAAAATATCCGGGTCTTCAACCTCTCGTCGGACTTGTTCAACCCTATTCTCCCATTCCGAGATAGTACGTTTGAGTGGTACAGTACGCGGCGTCTTTAGCTTCAATTGAGCTGTTTTAACAACCGGTGCACAGCCGGCACACGGGATATTTGGTGCACAATGCGGCCCCCTACCGCATTGACAAGCGAGGCACTTGCTTTACCTTTTAGACCTCACTAGGGTAAACTTCACCAAACTTTGCCCTAGTAAGGTGTCTCCATACTCTGTCAAGACTATACATTAGCCTTGGAGCAATCTTGCCGTCGGGACGGACAGTTGTCGGACGTCGCCTTCCCTTCTATAAAGAGGGACTAAGGCAGTGCGCACTTTCTCTACGATGTGCGCAGTAAAAGTCGTCCCAGTACAGCAAAGCCGAAATCCCAGATAACGGAAAGAGCTCAAAACTGAGAATTTGCGTTTATTTGGAGCTTTCCTAAGACAAGGAACACCTCTGTCAGAGAAGTGATGCGCTTGCTAGTACGCAGGGCGTAGTGAATGATCACTTTGTCATCTGCATACATTACAACTATAGCCTTGCGGCACTCTAAGTAAATATAGCCAGCAAAATCGGCAAGCAGAAGACTGAAGAAGACGCAGCTCAAAGAATCCCCTTGCGGGATTCCCACATTCAGTTTTAGCCTAAAGATATAGTTATATGTTTGCCTCAAAGCGCCGATAGATGTCTCCACCGGTTATATCGACAGCGAGTCCGGTTTAGTCCAGCTAGCCGGACCTCCTCAGATACATCGACGGGCTCATGCGCAAAAAGATCCGGCTGGAGAATAATTGCCGGGCGCGATTTGTCGCAGGGAGCCCCCCTGATTAACCCAGCAGGACTTACCTGCTCGGGATGCACCTACAGACTAAGGAAAGGGTTGAAGCGTTAGGCTTCTCCCTCCTGGTCGTGAGGCAATGGCTCACAATTCCGAACCAGGAGGGGGTTCCGGAAGGTGATTGTTAGCGGGTAGTGCGCTCGGATTAGAGTAAGTCACGTATTCCCTCTCCGAGCGTCTAGCCCTACACTACCCGCCATTATAATGGCGAGTGTGCGTAAATGAATTTTCCACCTCCTTATAAAAATAGCCAAACTGATGACAGGGGCGTTCAAGGAGACAGATGGCAGCGAAGCCATTTTGACGAGGTGAAGGCCAATCTAGTTGCAGATACGTCGGCACTAGGCATATTGTGTTAGCTGGCTGACAAAGATGTTGAGGTTGATGTACTACTTAATTTGCATACAAGACTTTGACCGCGCCGTAGTTTACATTACACCTGGGAGTAACGAATTCATGCGGTTCTCCAAAGAAGATTTTTCTGCAAGAAGATGGTCATGTAAAACATTCTTGTTAATAATGGTCACACCTCAAAATGACTAAATAGAAGTACGGTGATAAACACTGGGACTTTTTCATCCGAAAATGCTGGCATGGTCATGTGTTATCTTTCTTTCAGTGGTTCCTCCCAGTAGCAAACATTGCGGACGTCGAATTTGCGAGGGTTCTTAAGTCCTTAACTCGGGGTTTTATTAGTTGTCAATGTTATTTTAATTGCAAAATTAATGACGGTACAGAGAGAAAGTAATTCTGCAGCTTTTTGCAGATCATGTGTGGTAACGCATGTCATGACTTCACCTCCGTCTGTCATAACGGCAGGAGTATCATAGCCTTGCTGTTTTAGTATCTTGATAATAATGAGCTCTAGGGCTTCGTGGTTCTGGAATTTGCTACAAGAAATGAGCAGAAACGTTCACAGATGAAGTCGACCCAACAACTTGGTCTGACGACACCTTCAGTCGATATGAAGAATGTCATGGTTAAAAGTAGTGTGGATGTCTGCTGTCGATCTCTCGAAAAAGTAATGACGAAGGCAGCCAAGTAAAGAAGGTTTAGGCCGCGGAGAATGGAGTACAGCACTGAGTGACGAGCACGCAGAGCGCCCGACGAGCCTTCTGCCTAACCCCGACTTAGCAGCCGCTCTTGATGGGAATTCTCTGTAACTTCGTTACTAAAATAATGAAGGAAGAACAAACTGCCAGGTCTGGCATAGTGCCAACCACTCTTAGCTAGTCAAGGGAAAACACAGCAACGAAAGGACTGACCTAAATCTACCGCGAAGTGGCCTTGGAGTGGACTTCAGAAGATTCTTCATAAGTTAATCATTGAAAGCATTGCAAATATAGCAAACTATTTTCTGACGTCGGAGCAGTTTTGGTTCAAAAAAGGCATAGGGATCCGTGGCGCAGGTTACGTTCTTTAGTTTAAGAAGTTCGTTCTTCAGCTTAATCAAGTTCAAGCATTCGTCCTGCTAATCAAGTTCAAGCAGTCGTCTTTTAAATCAAGTTTGGGCATTCATCTTGCCAATCAAGTTCATGCAATATTCTTGCCACTTATGTTCAAGCGTTCGTCTTGTCAATCAAGTTCAAGCGTTCCTCATGCCAATCAAGTAATTGGCGAACAGTGGTTTGTCCATGAAGTCGCCTTTAAGCAGTTTTTCTTGTGTCAATGCCTGTGGTGTGGTATGGTGTTGAAGATAAACGATCTCAAAGCCTTTGACAAGGCTCCGCACGACCTTATGGTTGACTGTAGAAGACAGACTGGACTCTTCTGCAAGATATTTAAAGTTTCTTCTACAATAATACTCTCTTGGTGGAGTGAAGGAGCAACGTTTTTCAGTTAACCCAGAATGTAAGGACTTCTCAGGGGATACATCTCGTTCACGCTTTTTCTTGCTAATTTTGTTTGTTATGGGCGTCATTAAATCCAATATAACATAACATAACATCACTTTTATTTCACATAAAAGGGTTGGTATCAATATACATACTTGTGTAAGACAATCGTAATTAATCACCAAATAGGCGAGCACTATTTGGATTATCATGGGCCCATTTGGCCATACGCCAAGCAAACAGTCCGTTCACGAATTCTCCGCGGGCCACGGCTTTTGAGGTGATTGATCGTTGACTTCTTAGGTTATTGGAGCGTACATCAAAAAGTGTCCTAACAAGTCACATTTTCGTAATTGATGTAAAACAGATAAGTTGCACTGCATGAAAAGTGTGTCGATACTTGGAACAACGTCATCTAACACGCTGTGTGGGCACCTGATTCGCAGGCGTCTTAGAAACATGTTTTGAACGCCATTTACCAACTTCCTATATTTGGACAGATAAGGCTCCCAGACAGGGGAGCAATATGTGAGTAATATGCCGTGGTGAAATTATAGGACTCGCTCACCGTGAAATTAATGCCATGTTGTGCGTTACCGCCATGGTAAACATGTATCTCAGGGAAGAATACTGGAGATATTTGTATGTTAAATCAATATGCACAAGTTTCACAGCGGAAAACGTTTAGCTGTAAACGACGTTAATTGTTCCTATTTGCCAGGGTTCGGCCACCAAATTCCGGTGCTCTTCTTTCGTCTACCGTCTATGTTTATTTGTACGCTGTATTTTCCAGAGTCTTATTTAGCTCTTCGTACGAACCATATGCTCACGTGTATATGTCGGTTCTGCTCGCAGTAACCGACAACATTGCAGTCTGGGACAGCGCCATGGAAAGAGGTTTAACTTGATACAGGTTGACGTGGGCCATAGCCTCATTTAGAAGAGCGGTCAGTACCGAACTTATCTCAACGTGCGCCGCGAATGGCATGCTTATATAATGAATCTGAATATTCAGGTAGAGGAATAAGTTGCAAACTAATGGCTTCTAACAGCAACGATTAACTTTGTTTGTAGGCAGTCGTTCTCCGCTGTGAAACTTATGCACATTGATTTTGCATATATTTATCTCCAGATTTCTTCCCTGAGATACATGTCTACCAGGGCGGGAACGCACAAGATGGCACTAATTTCACGGCGTAAAGTCAAACCATAGTTTTATAAGACTAGTTTTATAAGACTACGAGCATTCTTTCCCCGTCCCTCGAAGACGTCGCCGCTATCTTGCTCTCCGCATTGACAAAGGTTGTAGACGTTCTTCTTTGGGGCTACCCCCTTTCTTGCCTCCAACCGTTGGTATATGGTGCAAGACTATTTGCCCTTATAAAAAAGGACGAATCGGTACGTCCAATTGCGTGTTTGTCTACACTACGCAGGCTCGCCGCGAAAATCGGATGCAATCACAACAATGCCGTTATTTCTCACGCAACCGGTGCACATCAGTTAGGATTTGCAACGCCCGGTGATACCGAGGTAGGCACTCATGCAACCCGCGCCTTCCTCGATTTGCGCGAACCTCCAGGGATTCTTGTAAATCTCGATTTTAGGAACCTTTTTAACAGTATGAGACGCGATCACCTGACAAAGGTTGTTGCATCCCACGTCTCTCATTTATTATAACACGTCGGGCTGGCATATCGACATAATTCCCACCTGGTTCTGTCTGAGCATGAGATTTCCTCATCTGCTACCGAAATGCAGCAGGGGACCCCTTAGCACATCCCTGTTTCGCCTGGGTATCAAGGATCTGGTAGATTCCTTTAATAGCCCACTGAACCTCTGGTACCTTGACGATGGCCTATTAGGAGGAAACGTTCATACGGTAGCCAAGGATATTCGGCGGGTCCTTAACTTTAGTGTAACATCTGGGTTAGAGATAAAGCCTGCCAATCGCAGAGTGCGCAGAGGCTTCCCCTGATATACAGTTACTCCATTATCTCTTGCCCAGCTGCAAGGAGATCGCCAAGGATAGTGAAGGAGGTCTAGGGGGTTAAAGCTTGAAGATGCCGCCGCTCGCTTTGCTCTTCTAGGAGCCCAACAGGGACTTTTTTACTTAGGTCTCCTTTCTCTTCCTTAAGTCTCATCCACCTTCTTCGAGGAACTGGCCTATCTAATTGGGCTGAAGACTTGCAAGCGCTCAACGGGTTGACACTGTCTATCCTCGAAGCCCTGCTAAACACATCTCTACTACCTAGCGCACGGCAACAGGCATTACTGCCCGCCCTTTAAGAGGGGCCTCGGAGTTCCGAATTTGAAGAGCCTGGCCGGTCCTGCCACATCAATGTCTCATCAATGCTAAGCGCAGAAAACAGAGCAATCCCTCTTTTAGACACACCAGGAGTCGGCCAGTTCAGAAGTCGCTTAGCTCAGCTTCAGGAGAATCTTTAGGCCTTGTGGGCATGATGATGATACATCGTGTATCATCAGCGCAGACCGACGGCCTAGACATGCCGCCATCAATGAGACCTTCAGCAGAGCCCTTAGGTCATGCGGTCGTCCGTGCATCCTTGAACCCCCAGGCCTACGTGCGGAAGACGGCAGGTGTCCAGATGGGATGACACTTACACTATTCGAGCGAGGCAAAATGCTAGTTTTAGATGCAACCGTTATTGACTCCCTAGCACCTTCTATGGTCGATGGCGACGCATCCAAAGCTGGTTATGCAGCCCACCTTGCGGAGACCAACAAGCTTAGAAAATACTCATCAATTGGGTATCCCCACGAATTCTGGTCTCTCGCGTTTGAGACCTTAGGTGTTCCTGGTGTTTGGGCCAGACAGCTGGTCCGCAAAATCGGCACTATTTTAAATATGTAAACCGGTGATAGCAGATTGTCGTCCCTTTTAAACGTCTGGATCTTGATATACAATGTGTAAACGCGGCCTTTGTTTGAAGCACACTTCTGAAGTGGCCTAGCCTAGACGAAGCGGACACGTGACAGTCACAGTACACACCCGCTAGGCCCATTGGCAAGCTAATCTTCCATAATATGTGTCCCGCATGCATAATGTAATATACGAAAAATAATCCAGGTATATGTATAATCGTACCATTTATTAATTATAAAGCTGCGGCTCGCTCAAAGCTTGTTCATCAACGGTCCTTTCGCATGGCGGGGCCCACTTATACAACCGTTATGCTATATTATGAACTACTGTGCATACACCTATTATGTAATGCCTTTGTGTTATAATTAAGGGAGCAGGTTGTAAACATGATACAACTCATGTATGCAGAATGGTTGTTTAATGTTCTAATTAGCTAGTGTCTCAAAATCTGTATTAGCCCGCTAATTTGCTCAGTTAGGCATCAGTTTGCTGTGTTTTTAAATTTTGCAGTTGGAGTTGCCATTCTATTACCTCTAGCCGTCGGTTTGTTATGTTGGACTATGGTCGGTATACAGCAGGAACGTTTTGGACCTCTGGTGGAAAATTCTGCACTCGATCGGTTATTCTTTAATTTTCCGATTAATTCCTAGCGATCGATCTACGTGTTCAATCTCTCTAATTATAAGGATTTTGTAACTACAAGAAGTGTACAACGTGCTGTCGTGACCGAACTCGGTCCTTATGTATTCAGGCTAGTTTTCTATAGAAAATATTGTGATGATTTATTAATCATTTACAATACGTTTGCACACTAGGCAGTGCTCGCCTTAATAAAAATGGTGGTAAAAAGGTGTCACGTGAAGTTAAGAGTCAGTTGTCCGTGTCCTTGCTTGATGGTAGCCCCCGCTCTTATGGGCCCGGTGCGAGCGGTATATCCTCAAGGTTCCTTGCAAAGTTAAAACGGTGAGATCCATAAGATTCCTCTTCGTGACGCCGAGCTCCAAGAGCGTCCTCGCAGATTCGGAGTCCCATACACCACTCATAGAGATAGTGATGGATCCGAATCTGCGAGGTTTTTGCGGGTCGGGGAGCGCCGCTCTTAGGAACTCGACGTCATATTTGGCGATCTTGTCTTGCCGTGCTTTTGCCAGGTCCCGGTTCGGGCCGCAAACCTCGGCATCTAAAACCCAGACCTCGGTAGGTGTTGTTAGAACGAGGTCGGGCTTTAGACCCGGTGCGCCCGGTCGACGGAATACTCGCTCACGAACCACCTCATGGCCCCTTTCGCGGAGAAGGCGCGCCACGCGATCACAGACGTCGTCATGTCTCTTTATGGTTTGTTTGTGTGTTGTATCCCATATCTGAGCGACATGAGCCAAGTTCAAGTATCTTATATATATAATCATCTATTCAAGTATCTTATATGTATAATCATCAAGTCTTAGTCTATATGGTGCCAGCGTATCTCACACAAATTCCATTTATTCACACACTTAGTGTCGATAATGCGTAAGTACAAAGATTTGGCTTGGCGTCAGCTCACAAATGCAGTTACAAGGATTGTATAAAATATAGACATATACAATATACAAAGTTATGATAGCATTAAACGGGGCAACTGACTTAGAGACCCAATGTTCCTACAAACAAGACCGTCTATCATATCTAGAGCATTCGATATGACAATATTTACATCTGCTGTCAACATCGGGGTCGTGGAAGCCTTCTGCACTGCATAGGTGGTGGTGGTAGCCGTATATCGAAAAACGCACTATCACATGGCGATTTGGTCGGTCGGGCCCTTTCCACGCGTCGTCAGTCATTGCGAGTGTTATGAAGATATCAGAATTTATGTCGGCCAGTTTGTCCATCTGAAGCTGAATGAACGACTCTGTCTCCTTCAGCCCATGCATCTTCCGTATGTCTTCTACGAACAGCGAGGTCCCTGTCAGTACATAAATCAGGCGGTTGCGAACGGAAGAGTGCAGGCCCAGCACTCGCTTTAAAAACGCGGGCTTAAGTCTCTCCATCGTTGCGAGGTCGTTCATCTTGAGGTGTCGCCATATCAATTGCACTCCGTATGTAGCCGTTGGCGCTACTTTAAGATGGAATAGGCGCAGGGCGGTGTCGATGGAGAGCTTCTAGGGCGCTTCGATTGTTGTTGATCAATCAAAGCCTTTTTTACACGTTGTTCAACATGCAGGCGGAACGCAGTTCCTGTTGTAATGAGTTATGCCAAGGTGTGTAAAGGAATTTATATACTTGACTGGCGCACCCCCAGCCGGGGTTCGTCGCTAGCAGCCAGGCGACCTCCTCTGCGGAATTTGAGGGCCTCAGTTTTACTATTGTTGATGGTAAGACCAACCTCGCTGACGTACCTCGACATTGTGCCTATTGCTTTTTGCAAGTGGTGTCTGCTCGTACTGAACATCACAAAATCATCAGCGTACAGAATGACATTGACGAGCGGATGCCTTGTGCTGATCCGTGAGGGTAGATCGCTTATAAGGACCGCGAATAGTAGCGGGCTGATGTTGTCTCCCTGTGCGAACTCCGTAGTCTGCTCGAGACTATTGCGTATTACTACCCCGTCGTCAATTGAGATCATATTCTTCTGTCAAAATGGCTCTGAGGAGTTCTAGTATCCTAAGTGGTACAGTAGATTTCGCGAACTCCTCCAGTACTATCGAGCGTGATCCTGAATCGAATGCTGCTTTAAAATCCACGAAGATAATATAAAGAGGCCGTCCGGGCCTTGTTAGCGTCGATTGCACTTCTTCCATCAATTTTTGGCACACCGAAACTGTCGACCTGCCCGTCCTAAATCCATGTTGTTTATTAGGAAGGACTCCTTTAAGCTTAAGGAAAGGAGTGAGGCGGCGGACTAGTAGTGTGGATAGAAGCTTGTAAACACAACTTTTCTTTGATATACCTCTCCAGGACGAGGAATCCGACGGACAGCCTTTCCCTTTCGGAATGACAATCATAACACATTCTTTTCAGTTATCCCAAACCCTTCCCTGAGGCAGGCAGGCATTGAAAAGGAATGTCAACTGCGGAGTAAGCACAAGGGCTGACTTCAGATCTGTATCTCGATATGTATATGCCTAAAAAAATCAACAATATAAGACGCTAACACGATATTCTGAAACTTGCAGTTCGTTTCCTTTGCGGTCCTTTAAACCAATAAGACCTATACAATCGAGGGTTTTCTCTTCGAGGTCCACACAGCTACACAGTCATAGCGCGGCGAAAAATCAGTGGGTCTTGTTCAAGTATCTTACGAGAATAAAATGGAAGGTTACGATACCAACATTAATCTGCAACACATGCTTGGACCAGAGTGAGGAACCCGATGACGGAACGAACGCCTATTGTTGACTTCAACGGAACGGTAGCTTAATTAAAAAAAATACTAAGAAACTTCCGTGATATGCGTTTTTAAAGATATTGAAAAGTTTTTTGCAGTGAGACATACCGAAGACTATATAAAATTCTTTTTGATCACGTGGGAGAAGTTCTGCATCGAATGTTGGCGGCGTGCGCAGCCTTTGTCAATTTCCAAAGATGTATTTGTTTACGTACCGCGAAACGTCCTGCTGGACTTAATGCACAAAGGTGCTCGGCTCGATGCAAACAATCTTTTTCGGATTGGTTTGGTTTGGTGCAAATTTCTACTGGACATGCAGGTCGCTTATCTTATAAGGGTGAAACATTGCGACAATTTTATTCTGCAGGAAAGAATCAACAGGCACTTAAAGTGTCTCCAAAAATACCTCAAGCACGAAGCTACTCCGCTAGCCCGCTCCTGTATGTACTGTATTTGGCAGGTGCCTTAGCAAGCTCCTGGCGTATGTTTTACACACATGCTTTTTTACGCGGACTACTTCGTATTCCTTGCAAAATTCAGAGAAGTTGTAACTTTACCTTCCCTTTATAACGGGTGTCCTTTATCCGTACATTTGCCTAGAGTAAACCTGACACCTCAACTAACGTTTAACCTACATCTATAAATAGGCGTTAAAGCCGCGACGGACATGGCCCTTATAAGCCCCCATAAGCGGATATGTTATGTCAGCGGTATGATATACTATCTATTCTCAACAATAATTATGAAAAATATCAATCAACAACTGGGTATGAAGCGGCGACACCCCGGTAAATGACAATCATGACTAGCCATGGCGTCGGTTGCTTCTGACGGTGTACCTCGCAGGGACCCAAATGTCATGGTCCGACCGTGAATGATTTGAAATTGAAAAATAAATGATAGTCTGAAGATACACGGTGTACCTTATAAGGAACGTAGCTGGTTGCTCGCATACTAACGCTGAAATAATAAAGCTATGTCGCGCTGTGGGGTGTAATGTAGAACCTATTACTATGAACTCACCATTACTTTCAATTATAGTGAGTTCATATATGACTTCATATATTAATATGTGAAGTTATTTACGTTATTAAAATTCTATTTGCCTTGTTTTTTTCCCAGGATCGTGACCAACAAAAAGAAAGCATCCATTACAAATGATACCCTTGAATTTTCCACAACGCAAACACTATTTTTCGAGCCAAATATGTCAAACGGCAGCTTGGACGATAAAATTACAACCGCGAATTTTAGGGCCATGCGTTATTATTATTCGGACGGAGGAAAACGAGGGATTGTTCCCAAAAAGAAAACACTCTTTGTAAACGCCACCGTGAACGAGTACCTCTTCGCCGGGTAAGTTGCTCTTTTATTAAATTTTATTTGGACTGTTAGGCAAGTCTGCAAATTTTAAGAAATATCGCTTTAATGACCTACCGTAGTCGGAAGTAGGCAGGTCCCCGTTGAAGATCGAAGAAGAGCAAGGCAGTTAACCGTTTTGGAGCCGTCCGCTACCGCACCAATGAATGCCTATAAAAGTTTCTTATGTTTTTGTAAACCATTGTTCCTGGGACGCTGGTCTCTATTCTGCCAGATCGAAAAGGAGATTCATCTTGGTGAAGAGATTTGCGAGCTACTTGATAATAGGCATCGTCTGGGAGTGAGAGGTGGGCCATATCAGTTGATTTGTGCGCCGCTGATACGGCGGCTAGCCCTAAAATTAACACAGCATTCTGAGCTTCATTTGAGATGGATAATAGGACGTCGTTAAAGACATTTGTCAAAAAGTCGTTAAACTGTTGCAGATGAACCTGCTCCTTTATTGGGTTGGTCGCCTTAGGCTGTCCTAAGCTGTAACGCTGTAGAAGGTCGTTAGCATGGCGACCGTCTAACGTCGGATGGTCATGCTGTCCTCGTGGCGCACACGAGGCTCGAAACGTCCAAGCGAGATCCGGACAAAATTACTCCTCGATCCAGACCACGCAGAAGAGGGGCCACTTTGACCTCCAGCGTACAATGGATCCGGATGACGACGTATTTTGATTGAGAGGCCCGGAACTTTACTTCAATCCTGCCCTGGCGTCCGTAGCAACTCCAGCGCCAAACGGCTCGTGCAGCCGCTCACGTCATCAAGAGATACGGCGACTTCACTTGTCGTGTGTCAATCGGTTAATTTTGTTCTTGTGCTTAAATTAGTGCCACTGTCTTACTCATCGGTTGCTCTCACGATCTCTCTGTAATTTATCTGTGTTCCCCCACCGCCTCGTCCCGCTAATTAAAAATCGTTGCAATTGCCAACCTAGGCTCATGCTAAACAGAATATTGTGAGAGCAACCCAAAACCACAAAATAAACAGCAGCAGCAAACACATGCTTCGACCATTAATAGCCAACATTTATCTTTAACGACCATGTATGTCGGTCTCTTTGTATGTTGTTCTTGATGTGGCAGAGTGTTTCATGCTGAATGCATGGCCACTGACAAAACGGACCCGAGTGTAAACGCGCCAACCCAGTGGCTCTGCCGAGTGTGCGGTGTACAGGGTGCAGATTGGTCGATCAAACGTTTTCTAAACTGTTCGGATACGTGTTCCGTCAGCAATGGAGCGATGTGGTGTGCATAATTTCTGTTTCATCGTTTGTGTGTTATGAAACAGGATTTAGTGGAGGTGAAGAAATCACAGATGTTGGTGCCTGTGCCCGCATTGGATGCAGAGCCGCCTGGCGCCAATCAGAGCTTTACTCAAGCTCGTACTCGACGGCCGAATAGGACAGTGTTAAGATTCGGGAAATCGCTTAGTTAAGTTGAGTCCAGCACTGTGGGATCTCTTTTCTAAAAATACACCGATATGGGTACGCTCAACACCGAGGATGGATGTGCAGTCTATTATAGAGAGGCTGTTAGAAGCTTCGGTGCAAGACTGAAGCGTAATCACCCTGAATCCAAATTCCACGTGCTGTCTGTGCCTCTATTCTCCGCAGACTGCAAAGCAGCCAACGATGGCCTTGTTAGAAAAGCCTATATGGGCAAGGTCACCTTCTCAGCAGTTCCCGCTGACACTCGCCGAGCGTAAAGTCGTTCTAAGTGGCCGATTTAGTTATAAAGACGAAATCGCAGGTAATATCGCTGCTATTGTACCCAGAGAAATTTAATCTTTTTTAAATTGTGAAGACTAAAACAAAGGTAAACAGTGGGCTGGCAGAGGCAACAGTCGTGGAGTCGACCCCGTGGACCTTTAAATCAACGCCACTTGAGCAGCCAGACCTCGCATGCTCAGATGAGTTTAACGCTTTCAGAGTTTGATCTACACGAGCGTGCCCAGGCCCGAACAGGAATCCTCCGAATCTACCCAGCGACAGGCCAGCGAAACGTAGGGAGGATAACGTGCCCCATCTCCGCCCTCCCTTAAGGCGTCTTTTACATAAGCCCTCGAGGCATAACACGCCCAGGTCCCCTGCGCCCTAAAACGCTGCATTTCAACGCAATGGTCGCATACATGCACGAAACAGGGATCGGTTCAAACCAAATCACTAAGAATTGCTCTATGGAACTGCGAGGGTGCTGATACTCGTATCACTCCTCTCCCGACATCTCTGGAGGGCGTATACATAGTGTAGTGCTGACGGAGACATGGGCCACTAAAGCGTTCGATTTGCCTTGCCTTCTACCCTATCCACTTCCTGGCCTAAAAGAAAGTCAATTTTCGTAGTGATAGAGTCGGGACCTCTATGTGGCATTCGCCGAAGATAACGTCACAACGTATTATACGCATCGTGACAGCACATGTTCGTCCTCCCAAAAAGAGTCGACCTTGACAATGTGGAGGAACTTCTTAGCGGCTTACGCGGAGTGCCTGCCGCAGCCCCGCTTGTGGTCTGTGGAGATTTCAACGCTCGCCTAGATCGGCCCACTTCGAGCCGCACAATAGCCCCAGAAAATCAGACTTCGGGTGTATCGTCAGTCCGCCTGTCCCAGCCGTCATCAATCACAATGGAATCTCTGTTATGGACGTGTTCGCAATAAACGTGAAGGTACACAGTATGAACATTTTTGGGACTAACCACTCGCTGAAAAAGGGTGCTCATATCAAATTGCAAATAGACCTTCAGCTACAATATCTGGTATCGTTTAACAATAGGCAAAGGCCGTTGCCACAAAACTTAAGAAGGGAGGCGCTCCACCGGCGCATCCAAAAACTTCTACCCGCTGCCAGTATCTCTTGATGTCGAGGCGTACGCTCAACATCTCACAGATGTGATAAAGTCCTCAGTCATCTTACAACGGATTCACGTCCGTGGTACGATCGACTGTGTCCTGGCAAAACGGGCTCAGAACGCAGCTGGCGCCTAGTGGGGGCTTACCTCGCTATGACACCACTTACGCTACTCGAAAATTAAAGCATCTCGAGAAATTTGAAACTTTCCGTCTCTGAAAGTTTAAACACCTACCTCACTCCCTGCCCGCTTAATTCTTCTTAATTAATAAATTACCTTGCAGCAATGTTAAGGCCAGCGAGTCCATACCCAGAGAACTCTGCTTGATCTTGCAGCCTGGTATGAGGTCACTCTCAGCAAAATACAGCGCCTTGACACCGGGTTCACGGTGGAAGACGTGATCCTCACTCTCAAGGGTTTAGAGAACAACAAACCAGCCGGCCCCAATCAAGAAAGAAATGAACATCCAAAAAGCGCACTTTATTTGGTTCTATGCTGAAAGGCACTGTTTAACGAACGCTTCCGTCCTGAAATGATCCCGTCTCAATGCTTCAAAGCTACACTGCTCATCATTTCTAAAATGTGACCCAACCCACTACTGAACAGCACGGTTTTTCGACAAAAGCAGTTTACCGATTCCGATATGCGTCAACTTTTCTGGAGGCCAGCAGAGAGGCTCCAGCAAAGCACCAACCTCTGTACGCCGTATCGTCGATTTAAATGCCGCTTTCGCCTTAGCCCCCAGAGACACTATTCTGCAAACTCTGGCCCGTTAGTTTTCTCAATTCTTATCAAGGATCTACTCGCGAATATTCGGGCTCTGAGAAATCTGGTAGACGTGATATTATACGCAGACAATCTCGCTATCTAGGGAAAGAGTCGCTTTCAGGTTTAAGCAGGCCCTAGCCAGACTTTATGCGGCCACGTCTGAGCTTGGACTGACCGTAAATCTGGCAAAGACAGTAGCCATAAAATTCAGAAGGGGCGGGTGCTTAGCCTGCTAACGGTGGGCTTCGTTTGGCCGGTTTCGGCCCTACTTTATGTTAGTAAGTCTCCTTACTTGGGGCTGCTTCTAACGTCGAACGGCCGGTCTTTTCTTCAACATATCAAGAAAGCATGCAGAAAGGCGCTGATAGCAATGACTACAAATAGATAAATTGTCTGTTCGGCAACTGTTGTCTAAATAGCCTAAAGGCAGCGTACCTCATGAAGTCCTGGGCCTCCATCGCTCAGCCCGCAACCGACTTGTCTGTTTTCTCAAGGACAGCCCCTCTATTCGACGAGGAGCCAGGAGAGGACGTTTCGACCTGCTGACATCTCCCAATTACGTCAATATTCTTAAAACGCTCTATCGCTCTCGAGAAACAGAGAGGAACCTAGATATAGACACTTAATTTGCGTGGATTCAATCGTACTCTGCGAAAATCCAGAAAGCTTTGTACATATTAGGCCATAATCTTTGGCTCTTATGCGGGAAGGCGGTATACAGTCAGGTATTACATGCATATTATCAAGATATTACATATTCAGAGCAGACCTGAGTAATTCTACTAGCTTTTTTAACTACAAGAAAGCAAAACAAGCTTCGAAGAGTCGCCTTGTTTATTTTCTTTAGCAGAGTTCCGTCTTTAACAAGTAGGAGGCAAGTGTCCTTACTGTTTATTGCTTTTTCGTGGTAGAAGAGTGCCGGCGCGAAGTTGTGGGTCATCGTAAGTATGTTGTCGGCATGTTTTGGGATTTAGAAGATAGGCTTGACTTCCTTGCTTCCAGGCTTGGGAGACTCTGCTAAATGATGACCAAGAATAGCCGAAATTAGCTCTTGGTTGTATCCTGATCATACCTTAGTTAGGATTCTCTTAGGGATATTGGAGCAAGCAATAAAGCATATACAGACGCTTTCGGACGATAAAAAGCCAAGCGCTGAAATATGAAGGTCTGAGCTCTTTCAGCAGGTCTACTTACGTAACCATATCAATTACCGGTGCGGGCGTATCTGCAAGCTTTGCGACGACCTCTTTTCAAAGGCTCTGACGACGAAGTCTTGGATATGACGAATATGACACAGCCCGATGAGTCTGCTCAGAGGAGAAAACTCTCCGAAAGTTACTAGTAAACGCCTGGAGCTGGGTGATGCTTTCCGCTTGTAGAATTGGATATGTTGACAATGTTCCTTCTCAAAACTGAGGCATTTTTCAAGAATAGCAGTCTTGCCACACTAGCAATACCCGGAAAGGGCCTGACCGATGCGAGTTATAACTGAGTGTTAATAGGTTTTAAAATTAGATTATTTTTCCCTCTCAAATTAGATCAATGGAAAACCAGACATCTAGGAGGCTACTGGGGCCAACGCCACCAGCGAAAGCAGCCAGGATTAAGAGTTGTTCCTAGAGTACTGGAGAACTTGTGCGAAACCTCAGTGCTGGTTTGCGTTCCATTTTACACCGTTTGATAGAAGTGCACTGCATTTTAATTGTCGATGTTATGTCCATATTCTGTATAGCCATTTGAACAATTGCGATAAGCCGCTTTCTGCTTTGCCGAGAACTCAAAGATCTGACAAATGTTGTCTACCCTCGAATAAGCACGTTTTTGTTTTTAACTCTAGACCATCCTCCGTTCCCTACGGGCCTTAAACTCATCCGGAGGCATATCTCTAATGCACCGAGGACCGGGCATGTTGAGTTTTCGGGTGGCCCCAACAGTCCTCGTGGCAGCATGGCCGCTGACTCTCAGCGGCTGTCAGTGGCTTCTCATCTATTGTCAATGAGCATAGCTCATAGATAGTTCGATCAACAACAAGAGTCGAATTGGCGATACCCCGGTAAATGACAACCATGAATAGCATCCCTTAGACCACGCCGCCACATACCCTACCGTCAACGTATCTTCTTATTTTCTAGAAATAGCCTTAAGCTTAACAAACAGTGACTAAATGCAAAACTTAAGCTGCGAGTGGCTCCGTGACAAGTCTTGTTTGGCAAGACAGGCGCTTATACTTTGTCGAGCACGCACGCTTTATAAGTGTCATAATAACTGACAGCCGCGACAATAAAGAGAGGTGTCTAATAATTAGTGTCTTGCAATCGGTGCAAAGTTCACGTCCCCTTCTGTATATACTTATACAACGTCCACGAGCGATCAATACGTCTAGTAATTAAATGTGATACACTTGACCTGCCAGGCCATAAACAGACAGCTTTATACTTGTTTTCCGTCGCATCACAACAGATATTACGACCCAGATATGGATACTCGTTATGGTATTGTGCCCGGATATTTTGCACATCAGAATTCTACTGCCAAACCGGCAGTGCAGGTGTATACCGATACCAAAAGGATCAATCAGATCATCGCTATTAACACGTTTCAAGTAAATAGTCTTGCTTCACTAGAAATCTGTTGTAAATCCATTGACATAAATAAACTTAAACTTGTAACTTAATGGGGTTGGATAGTAATACACCATCTCTTTTTATTGAGACCTCTGTGCCCCTCCTTATTTTTTTCGATCATGGTCGACTCTTAGTCCACTCTGGCATTCACCTTGTTTATATTGGAAACCATGAAACCAATTTAGGAGTGGCCGGTCTGGGTCACGAACCCCATCGTAAATACATTGGCAGTGCATATATAGTATACAAGAAAAATAGCTGAAGCGTTTATTAAAAAATAAAGGAAAGAAGACAACTTGTAGTTTTCGCAAAAAAGAAAAAGTATTTAGATTTAGTTTTGCTATTTTGAGCAAAGTGTAGCAGGTTCGGAGCCACAGGACGCATAATATTATCGTCGCTTAGTTTAACCTATACCGTCAGGACCACTGTTATTTCTTTGAAGGAGTGATATACTGCCTGAGCATAG
>QVRM01004400.1:0-48528 GCA_003439945.1 Dermanyssus gallinae | reverse complement strand
TGTGTGTGTACTCTCTACCACAATTTCCTCCAATTTAGGGGACGTGCCGCCTCACTGGAAAGCTGATGAAGGCCACTGGAGGACCACTCACTCACCCCCTATCACAGACGAAAAATAGCTCCGAGGAGTACGTATGGCAGAGGCTCGCCACAACGTTTAAAGGCGCAACACACAATGTTTAGGCACTCTGTTAAGCTGGGATGAGCCCGGGTTAGAGAGCCTACGCGTAACAAGTGAGACCTCTCTAAATGTCTAATGAATATATATATATATATATATATATATATATATATTCAGTGTGTATCTTGTATTATGAAAGGTAGGATTTTGTCGCCAAGCGCAAGAGAAAGGTGTCATAACTAAGAGGGCTATAGATTCAGACGACAGTTCGACTATAGAACACGACCGCGTTCTACCTGTCGTATATCTGCTCTCGTCGATGATCGCCGTCTTGGGTAGAGATCACCTGTGTATGTATGTATGCATGCATGTATGTATTCGTTATGCTTGAGATCCTTTAGCGGTGGTTGGTGGGTCGTCGAGTCGACAATCGTACGGCGGAAAGAGCGGGCGCTCCCCAATATCTGAATCGCGGCGGTTGGTTTGTGTTTGTTCGGACGCCAACACTTACGGCGCTAGTGACAACGACAATGATTAATGCTACATGGTCGACGACAACTACAACAACAACAAAAACAACAACGACGGCAACAACTACAACAACAACAAAAACAACAACGACGGCAATAATATCAACAACAACAACGACGGCAACAACAACAACAACAACGATTACGATTTGTTAATTCGTATATCTGACATGCTAACAACAATGACAACAAAAACACCGGACGCAACAACAGCAGCAGAAACAACAACAAGCACAACAACAGCAGAAACAACAGCAACAACAAACAACGGCAGAAACAACCAGCGTCCAACTTCAACGGCCTAAGCATCGTCATCGAGTTTTATTGCTAGAGATCTGTCGTTGTAATTCAAGTAGAATTTGTTAGCCGATGAGTTCCGCTGAAACGCACCTAACCTTGCCCGCCTTTAGCCTATTAGCAGGTAGCAGTAACATCATCCGCGGCGAAGCCGACAACAACAACAACGAACGACAACAACAACAACACCAACAACAAACAACGGGACGACAACAACAACAACGAACAACAAACACTATTATCATCATCATCATCATGATTAGCGCGATTCTCCCTCTCATGTATATGGTGACTGGCGGAGGCGGTGTTGTTGTGTCATCAACAGCCGAAACAAGCGTTTTTTCTATCTGTCTGTCTGTCTATCGTGTTATCGATCTATCTGTATCTAATACCTATGTATTTATCTGCCCTCTTCCACAGCAACTCGAGAAGCGTCTCGGCCAAGCGCGTTCGCGCGCCGCGATGCCCGTCACCCGGCCCGTCAGAGCAATAAATATGCATGTGGGTCTATGGCTGGCTGTGTATCTGGGCTGGTGTCGGGCGGGCCGTATAGGCTAAAAATCGTGCTGTCCCATGTTTCAGAGAGCGGGACAAGAAGCTGCTGCTTCCTCCAACGCCTCCCTCTCCCCGCCCCAAAAAATGCTTGTCTTGAACGGATGCCGGTTATGATTTTTCTGCTGCCGTTTTCATCGGCGTCGGAAGTAGCAGTAGTGATTGCTGCTGCTGTTGTCGTCGTCGTTGGTTGTTGTTGTTGTTGGTTGTTGTTGCTCTTGTTGTTGTTGGTACTGGGTACTGTTTCCCTTGCTACTCTTGCGATGATTTTCCGTACTGTGGGCTGTGGTCGTCATTGATACTATAATTACTAATCAGTGTAGTCTTGTCTAGTCGTTTGGCGTCGTGCGTGTCGTTGTTGTTGTTATTGTTGTTGTTGTTGTTGTTGTTGTGTTGTTATTGTTATTGTTGTTGTTGTCCTTGTTGTTTGTCCTGTGTTGTTTGCTGTTGTTTCCATTGTTGTGCTGTACTTGATGCTGTCGTCATCGCTCTCCCCTCTCGTCGATGTTAATATTCTCCAATACTATTTATAGTACCGTTATGCGTATTCCTGTCCTCATTATAACCGTTCATATCCGTAACATTATTACGGTTATGGTTGTTGTTGTCAAGGCTGTCGCTGTTGTTGTGAATAGGCCTGCTGGTATTATTTCTATCGTTGACACATGCTTAGTTGTTGAAACTCGTGTGCAACTGTTTCACCCGTTCTCTCGTTTACTTCGAGTGTCCCTCACTATTACTAAATCATTTCCAACCAACCACGGTCGGACTCTCCCCGGGTGTCTGTAAATCTCCCCCTGCACCGGTACTTCATCTTTGCAGGTTACAAGCCTTACAGAGGGCCGGAGAAGAGACGAGTTTTCGGAATTGGATTATATAGCAGGACTTTCCAAGGGACTTTGTTCTATCGTCCTAAGTCCCTTCGTTTGACCCTTTCGAGTAACTTTCTTGCCATTGTTTGGAAATATTGTTACTTCTGCTATTACAGCCAAAACAACTATGTCTATTACTAGATGTGTTTAAGTTGTTATGGGTTGAACCTATATATATATATATATATATATATATATATATATATATATATATATATATGTATTGAGATATGTAAACGACCGTCAAAAGGATATCAATGTAGCTATTATGAGCAGCAGCAAACTATCTGATACTGGTCGCCTACTCAGTTCAGAAACCAAGTTGAAGTGAATTTTACTAAAAAAATAAATGCTAATGTGAGTGGTCGGCAAATTGTGCTGCCGTTTGCCATACACGTAGCTGTGGACGCAAGCCACGTAGGTCTAGGACAGGTGACAAAGGGTAGCGAAAGCCTTAGGGCATACATACATTTCGGCAGGAAGCCGTGGCATTATCATGGACAGCGGCCAACTATAATCGATGGAATACATGGTAGTCTGGTCCTCGTCTCCTGCCTGCACAGGCGTTGTTCTCTCTACAGTATCAGGATAACATTCCCTTTAAAATATCAGGATTACGCTGACGGTTCGGGGAAAGGGCTCTGTGATAGTGAAGTTGACGTACCATCAAGATCATCTCGCAAAGAGAACAACAGGACAGCTCGGTGACAGAACGTAGCGGAGCAAAGATTGGCACTATGCTTCATCAGAAAAACAAAAAGGACGAATTCTGGGGTTCTTGGGGTGAAGCCGCTATCGTCCTCGTGACGTGGCCAAGCCAGCTACCCAGCACGAACTTTACCTTTGCACATCACCTTCGTACGAGGCTGACGGCGGTATGCGTCCGCGATGGGACATCTAGCTATCGTCCTCGTGGTCGGAGGTGAGGCCCACTCATGGTACTATGCTGCCATCACTGTAGCAGTGGTGGCTTGAACGGCGGCTAACGTTGCTTTTAAAATATGGAGGCGTTGCCATGCATAGAGACCAGAGGTGCTGCTAGAGTAGAAGTCCCTCTCTCTCTTATAAGTACGATAGCACCGAGCAAGGTGGCCAAGTGCAAAGCCTTTGCCTTGCATTCGGGAGGACCGGGTTCGAGACCCAGACCGGCCACTCTTAAATTGGTTTGCATGGTTTCCAATTTAGACAAGGTAAATGCTGGAGTGGAGTAAACTTAGCCATGACATGAAAAATCCGTACACAGGCAATTGCCTTACGGAAAATCTAAAAAAAAAAAAAAAACGTGGCTCAAAAGGTCACCGTACGGTATGGTATAGGAGTATACTCTCTTACTAACCAACGCCCACCGCCAACTAGTGGGTGTGATAAAACGCCCAGAGAACACGTTGACACCTTCTAACGCCATTGCGGCGCGCCTGTCAGCTGTTCTATTGATAGAATAGATTCTGTCGACATGCGATGATGGCTGCATACCTCGTATGTCGACGTAAGCGGCGTGTTACGTGTATTTCATCACGGAGCCGTCAGGAACGCATTGCGAGAATGCAACGCCACCCTGCAAAAGGCTGCTTGAACGCTTATCATGCGTTTCACTTCGAGTCATTGGCCTGTGGCCTGTTGCAGATTGGCCTGGCTGCGTGACCCCACAGTTAGAGAGCCGTGTCGCGGCCGTAGTGCCAGATGCAACGGCGGCAGCAGCAACAGCAGCAGCAGCTGTCGACGACACGCATCACGCCCTATTTATTACCCGTGTGTATGTTCACGCCGCAATGTCTGGCACAGGCAGAAAAGACTGTGACAACGTGTCTGCGCTTGTTGTTGGCTGTAAACAATAGGTGATTGTTATCATCATCCCTCATCAATTGATTTAATTAAATCTAACGAACGACGCCAAAAGCAAATATGTACACGCTGATTGAGAAGACATCTCGTGTCATAACATATATATATATATATATATATATATATTGTGTGTTCAAATGAAAAGGTACGAAACATTGTGACTATCAAACCGGTTGCAATTTTAATATGCCTCTTTGGGACAACGTTGTAAGACATACATGGACGCAAAAATAGTATATGCCGTGACTGGGCGTATGTGTAGATCCTTGCGCCTGACGGAGTAGAGAAGCAGGCAGTTGTGTGACCTACCGCACTGTGTGACGCCGCAATGCCTGCGAGAACATCATGCTTTCCCGTGAAAGGTGATCGGCGTGTCAGGTTATGCGAAGCTTGGCAATGACAGATTGGAACAGTGTGAACAATGTGCACGACAGATTGGGTTACCGAAAGTTGCGCTCACCGTGAGTTCCGAAGCAGCTCGGAAGAAACCGCAAGAGGAATCGCGTATGGGGCTAGCACTGCAACAACTATTCCGGTATCATAAAGCCCCCGATTTTTTGGAGCGGATCTTCATCAGTGACGAGAAGTTGATGACACTAAAAGAGAACGAGAGGTGGTTAGTGCTATCGCCTTGAGCCAGAGACAACGCGGGACAGCATGCAATGGAAGCATGCATCGTCATCTCACCCAAAAGATTCAAAGGCGCTTCAATTCGCACGAGGAACTGGATGATGCAGTGGAGGGCCAGCTTTGCCATACTTGCAGAATTCTGATAGCAGGGAATTCATTGGTTTGTAAAGGTAGAATAGTTACTATTAAGCCTCTGGTGATTACTTTTGAATAAATGCGTCAGTCACATCCACAGTGTCGTTTGATACCATTTGAGTTAGATTAAAAAAAAACACATTTTTATTTATAAATACTTTCAAATACACTTGAAAACATACATCCTCTGTACCGAAGAGGTTTGCCAGAGGCTAGATAAAGATTCGTGTGTTCATTGCATCGAAAAAAAATAATAAAAATAATAACAACAAACACTATCGCTCTCGTTAAGCAATTGCCGCCGTATGTCGTTACATTGTAAACGATAATCAAGCAGGAAATATTTGGTCTGTACATTATGCATCATCGTACAATAATTATTAGTGCTAATACGTCGATTTCTAAATTATACAATCTTGTTTAGGCACTGAAAAATCTCATATTAACAAGTTTTTGGTTATCTATATTATATTATCTAAGTGTAGACGTATAATTAAATTCGTTTATCAAATGCTTGGTGCAGTCGAATGCGTCTGGATCGCAGCTGGTCCAGGGCGTAGAGTGATACACGCGCGATGTCTAAAGAGCAGTAGCGGAAGTTTACAATATATATATATACATATATATATATATGTTATACGGAATTTATGTATGACGTTTGAAACATATACGCACATGTCTATATATGCGCAAATTGTTATACAAAAATTAGCTTATTTTTGGTTCTACGGTTTCAACTTGATATATAATGATGCTTTGCTAGTAAATATATATATTTATATATAATAATTGTATATATATATATATTTAAATATATTAATATATATATATATATATATATATATATATATATACAGGCAGTTCAACAAGTTCTTAAAATGAGCTTTTCAGAATTCGATTTTTGGCGCGCTTTCACCGTTATTGGAAACGGCAACTTTTCGACTGCCAGCAGTCAAAATATTATAGTGATTGGCCGTTGCGATTTCGTTTGATCGCTTTTCCCGTGCAACGTATCGGCGTGATTTTGAAAAATGGAGAAAAATAGTTTCGAGTGGTTATCAAGCATTTTATTTCAAATGTTGGAATGCGACCCAAGTGAAAACAAGTGAAAACGGTGACTCTGCGCCATGTTTTGCCACTGTTTCCAACTGGATTAATGAGTTAAAAAGAGGGTCGCAGGAGCACCGGGATGAACTACGTTCAAAACGCCCAAAAACGGCAACTGATTAGGAAAACGTGGAAAAGGTGCGGAAAATCGTTGCCGCAGATAAGCGAGTGAACATTAGGGAGATAGCGGAGGCCTTGGGGATCAGTTTGGGTAGTGTGCATTTCATCCTGTAGGAAAACTTGAAGATGAAAAAGCTCAGAGCAAAATGGCTGCCGTATTTGCTCAACCAAGGCCAAAAAGACGCGCGTGTTTCCGCTTCACAGCGAAATTTGGCCAAGATGTCGAAAAATCCGTCGGATTTTTGGCGCAGATTCGTGACCGTCGATGAAAGCTGGGTCCATCACTACACTCCCGAGACCCAAGAAGCATCTCGTCAATGGTGTGCACCTGGTGAAGGACCTCCGAAGAGGGTGCGGACAACGGCATCGGCCGGAAAGATGATGGCTACGGTTTTTTGGGACCAACGTGGAATAATTCTGGTCGACTACCTTGAGAGCGGTAAAACGATCACGGGAGAATATTATGCAAGACTGTTGGACTGCCTGAAGCAAGAACTCATCGTGAAACGGCCCGCTTTGCAGAAGAAGGTTGTCCTGTTTCACCAGGACAATGCTCCCGCACACAAGTCGCGGCAAGCAACGGCAAAACTGGCCCAACTGAGGTTCGAACTTATTGAACAACCTTCCTATTCTCCAGACCTGGCCCCCTCTGATTATTTCCTCTTCGGACATTTGAAGAATAGTCTCGGTGGAAAGCGTTTTTCCAGCAATGAAGAGGTTAAGGCTGTCAATGCCTATTTTCAGTCTAAAGACGCGGAATTCTACTCAAGAGGTACAAATGCTCTGAAATCTCGGTGGGAAAAGTGTATTGAGCTTCTCGGGGAGTATATCGAATAAGAAAAAATTAAAAACAAGATTTGGAAAATTCTTGGTTTTCATTTTAAGAACTTGTTGAACTACCTGTATATACGGAAATTATGTATGTCGTCTAAAACATATACACACATGTATATATATAGGCGCAAATTGTTATACGAAAATGAGTTCCTTTTTGGTTTCTACGGTTCAAACTTGATATATGATGCTGCTTGCTGGTAAATATGTATATATATATATATATATATATATATATATATATATATAATTTCTTGCAGAATCGTTATTTGAAATAATAAATTGCGTGATTGCGTCAGCATTTTGTACTGTTTGCTGAGATCTAGCCCCTTTGGTTGTCGCCACGTATTGTAATGCGTTGTTATGAGAGTTTGAGTTATTGTTTAGATTGGTGCTTGTTTAGCTCTCAACGTAAGTTTTATAAAACCTACGTATTTTTTTAGTAGGCATTCCGTAGTCTGCCAATCGCTCGTCACTGTACAGCTTTCTTACAGTTTGGCCACAATTGCCATTGTGATTTGAATTGAATTTTACTAAAAAGATAAATGCTAATGTGAGTGGTCGGCAAATTGTGCATACACGTAGCTGTGGAGCAAACCACGTAGATCTAGGACAGGTGAGAAAGGGTAGCGAAAGCCTTAGGGCATACATACATTTCGGCAGGAAGCCGTGGCATTATCATGGACAGCGGCCAACTATAATCGATGGAATACATGGTAGTCTGGTCCTCGTCTCCTGCCTGCACAGGCGTTGTTCTCTCTACAGTATCAGGATAACATTCCCTTTAAAATATCAGGATTACGCGGCAGTCTTTGACGCTGACGCTTCGGGAAAAGGGCTCTGTGATAGTGAAGTTGACGTACCATCAAGATCATCTCGCAAAGAGAACAACAGACAGCTCGATGACAGAACGTAGCGGAGCAAAGATTGGCACTATGCTTAATCAGAAAAACAAAAAGGACGAATCTTGGGGTTCTTGGGGTGAGGCCGCTATCGTCCTCGTGATCGGAGGTGAGGCCCACTCATGGTACTATGCTGCCATCACTGTAGCAGTGGTGGCTTGAACGGCGGCTAACGTTGCTTTTAAAATATGGAGGCGTTGCCATGCATAGAGTCCAGAGGTGCTGCTAGGCTCAAAGCGTGGCTCAAAAGGTCACGGTACGGTATGGTATAGGAGTATACTCTCTTACTAACCAACGCCCACCGCCAACTAGTGGGTGTGATAAAACGCCCAGAGAACACGTTGACACCTTCTAACGCCATTGCGGCGCGCTTGTCAGCTGTTCTATTGATAGAATAGATTCTGTCGACATGCGATGATGGCTGCATACCTCGTATGTCGACGTAAGCGGCGTGTTACGTGTATTTCATCACGGAGCCGTCAGGAACGCATTGCGAGAATGCAACGCCACCCTGCAAAAGGCTGCTTGAACGCTTATCATGCGTTTCACTTCGAGTCATTGGCCTGTGGCCTGTTGCAGATTGGCCTGGCTGCGTGACCCCACAGTGAGAGAGCCGTGTCGAGGCCGTAGTACCAGATGCAACGGCGGCAGCAACAGCAGCAGCAGCAGCCGACGACACGCATCACGCCCTATTTATTACCCGTGTGTATGTTCACGCCGCAATGTCTGGCACAGGCAGAAAAGACTGTGACAACGTGTCTGCGCTTGTTGTCGGCTGTAAACAACAGGTGATTGTTATCATCATCCCTCATCAATTGATTTAATTAAATCTAACGAACGACGCCAGAAGCAAATATGTACACGCTGATTGAGAAGACATCTCGTGTCATAATTGTGTGTTCAAATGAAAAGGTGCGAAACATTGTGACTATCAAACCTGTTGCAATTTTAATATGTCATCATTGTGTGTTCAAATGAAAAGGTGCGAAACATTGTGACTATCAAACCGGTTGCAATTTTAATATGCCTCTTTGGGATAACGTTGTAAGACATACATGGACGCAAAAATAGTATATGCCGTGACTGGGCGTATGTGTAGATCCTTGCGCCTGACGGAGTAGAGAAGCAGGCAGTTGTGTGAATACCTACCGAATTGACGCCGCAATGCCTGCGAGAACATCATGCTTTCCGGTGAAAGGTGATCGGCGTGTCAGGTTATGCGAAGCTTGGCAATGACAGATTGGAACAGTGTGAACAATGTGCACGACAGATTGGGTTACCGAAAGTTGCGCTGACCGTGAGTTCCGAAGCAGCTCCGCAAGAGGAATCGCGTATGGGGCAAGCACTGCAACAACTATTCCGGTATCATAAAGCCCCCGATTTTTTGAAGCGGATCTTCATCAGTGACGAGAAGTTGATGACACTAAAAGAGAACGAGAGGTTAGTGCTATCGCCTTGAGCCAGAGACAACGCGGGACAGCATGCAATGGAAGCATGCATCGTCATCTCACCCAAAAGATTCAAAGGCGCTTCAATTCGCACAAGGAACTGGATGATGCAGTGGAGGACCAGCTTTTGCCATACGTGCAGAAATTCTGATAGCAGGGAATTCATTGGTTTGTAAAAGGTGGAATAATTACTATTAAGCCTCTGGTGATTACTTTTAAACAAATGCGTCAGTCACATCCACAGTGTCGTTTGATACCATTTGAGTTAGATTTTTAAAAAAAACACAATTTTATTTATAAATACTTTCAAATACACTTGAAAACATACATCCTTTGTACCGAAGAGGTTTGCCAGAGGCTAGATAAAGATTCGTGTGTTCATTGCATCGAAAAAAAAGTAAAAAAAATAATGACAACAAACACTCTCGCTCTCGTTAAGCAATTGCCGCCGTATGTCGTTACATTGTAAACGATAATCAAGCAGGAAATATTTGGTCTGTACATTATGCATCATCGTACAATAATTATTAGTGCTAATACGTCGATTTCTAAATTATACAATCTTGTTTAGGCACTGAAAAATCTCATATTAACAAGTCTTTGGTTATATATATAATATTATCTAAGTGTAGATGTATAATTAAATTCGTTTATCAAATGCTTGGTGCAGTCGAATGCGTCTGGATCGCAGCTGGTCCAGGGCGTAGAGTGATACACGCGCGATGTCTAAAGAGCAGTAGCGGAAGTTTACAATATATATATATATATATATATATATATATATATATATATATGTTATACGGAGTTTATGTATGACGTTTGAAACATATACGCACATGTCTATATATGCGCAAATTGTTATACAAAAATTAGCTTATTGTGAGCAACTTGATATATAATGATGCTTTGCTAGTAAATATTTATATATATATATATATATATATATACGGAAATTATGTATGTCGTCTAAAACATATACACACATGTATATATATAGGCGCAAATTGTTATACGAAAATGAGTTTCTTTTTGGTTTCTACGGTTCAAACTTGATATATGATGCTGCTTTGCTGGTAAATATGTATATATATATATATAATTTCTTGCAAACAGAATCGTTATTTGAAAAAATAAATTGCGTGGTTGCGTCAGCATTTTGTACTGTTTGCTGAGATCTAGCCTCTTTGGTTGTCGCCACGTATTGTAATGCGTTGTTATGAGAGTTTGAGTTGTTGTTTAGATTGGTGTTTGTTTGGATCTCAACGTAAGTTCTATAAAACCTACGTATCTTTTTAGTAGGCATTCCGTAATCTGCCAATCGCTCGTCACTGTACAGCTTTCATACAGTTCGGCCACAATTGCCACAATTCCACTTCCGGATAAGAAGACGATGGCGACCTTTCATCACCTTTATGTCAGCCGATCGGTGGCGTGAGTGAAGGCGTCCACTGCATTTGACCACTGCGAGCTTTGAAACCTGCGTAGAGGGTCGTACCTGCATTCCTCAGACGTACTCTGGGTGTCCACAATTATAAAGAATGTACCCAAGGCTCATATCCCCGCGACGAGACTCAGAAGAAAAATAAACTGGTCTTCATCGAATTTTATCAACATTCTTGAGTCAGAAAAACCAACGCCTCGTTTTCGTCCTGTGACACATAAATACCCTTTTTTATGCACCGGTGAAGACATCAAGCTTCTTGGTGTGGGGAAAAACTTGCCTTGAACAGGAAGTGGGAGCGTATTGATTTATGGTGTTATGGGATCCCTGGATCTATGTTCCAGACTAGGATCCCTGGATGCGCCTCCCGCACTATACTTAATGCGAACTGGGCTCCCGACACCAAGACTTACTTATATTCTCCGCTGCGCGGACATAGAGACCCATGGAGACATTGTTCAATAATTTGACGAGAAGCTACGACAATGCGTGAAACCGGTGATAAATTTGAATTTGGATGGAGTAAGTTGGGACCAGGCTTTCCTTCCTACCTCAGCCGAAGGTCTGGGAGTCCGACGTGCAACGGATTTGGCCCAGACTGCATTATTGGGTTCAATTACTACTCTCCACGAGTTGATTTTACGGCTCGTGGAGTCCAAAAATGAGGAATTCCCACCCACCACCGTGTGGTGCTTGATGACGCACGCCAGTCCGCCCTGGACGCCGTTGTAGCTGAAGCCATCCAAAAGAAGATCCTAGACAACACGGTCGATGCATTTGCAAGACGCTTCCTTCTAGCAGCGTTCAATGAACGCCAAATGGCTTCAAGCCATTCCCTCGCCGCAGCTGGGGACTATGTTGGACACTAAAACACTCAGCATCGTTGCAGGTCTACAGTTAGGGCTGGCCGTATGCGCTCCTTCACTCATACTTGCTCCCTTTGCGACAGACCGGTGTCCCCGACGGGAGAGCATGGCCTTAGATATTCTAGAAGCTGCGGAAGACGTTCGCGCCACGTCGCCCTTAACGAAGTGATTTCCAAGGCGCTGCATTCCTCTAACGTGCTCTGAAGAAAAGAACCAGTCGGACCGGAAACGGACTCAGCCCTACGCCCAAACGGAATGACCTTGGTTCCCTGGTTCTCCGGAAAGGCCCTTGTGTGGAAAGCAACTGTGCGCGACATGCTGGCACCATCTTATAGGGGTCGAGTCTCGAGATCAGCAGGTGCTGTTGCCAGTTTAGCGGAGCAGCGAAAAAGTGAAGTAACGCGAGCTGAAGGCAACTTTTATAGTACAGCACGTTGCGATTGAAACAATCGAGGTCATGGGCGAATCTACGGTACATCCCTGCCTTGACATCTGCCAAAGGCCCACTCGCTCTTGAATTATCGTATACCCTATCAACCACCTTTTTTAATCCTAATACTTAATTTTAGCTTACTTTGTGCTTCCTATTGTATACATTTTGACATCACCCCTTCCGCCCGTGACGCAATTAAAACGGCAACCCAATGCAAATCTTATCACCTCTCTTTGTATTGTTTCTAACTTCTTTCCCAACCCCGCGCTGTGGAACAGAAAGGCACTAGCAAAGGTCAGTTCTGGTATATACATGACCTTCCATATATTCCTTGTTACTATATACTTATTAAACTCCCAGGGGCCCTTACTGCGTTTCTTCATCTTTCAGCTTTTTTCCTCGGTAAGATCTCTTCTTCCTCTAAATAATCATCTCCTGTAGTCATTGTCACCCCATATATATATATATGTAGTGTCACTAGTTGCAAATATCGTACTGATGTGCAGCTGCGCATCCTACATGAACCTCTGCAGTTATTTTTGACACTTCATCTTGTCGACCACCCCACACCTCCGTACATAATAAAAGATCCGTGACACGAAATCCTCGAAATGACCTCTACACGAATCGACGATTCCGCTCCCGACGAGACGCAGGGTCTCGGTGTTTCCTCTTCGCTGCTACTTCGGCTCGGTTCGACGACTCCGAATTCGTCTCCGTATTACTATTATCGTTGTTGTTGTTGTCGTTGTTATTATTAGTATTATTGCTGGTGTTCTCCTTCGAGCATCTCTGATCAGCGTAGCGTGCATTGCGTAACAGCGTGGCGTTTTACAATCGCAGCGCTTTCATTTGCGCTGCTACCGTTGTCGCCACTCTACGGCCACAGGCCGAGGCATCGGCTAAGGGCGACCCACGCTACTACTGGTCTGTCTGCTTCCAGGCATCGCAAACTAACGAAACAGTGAAAACATCGCCGAGCCTCGAGCTTAAGGAAGTGTTTCCATGTCCGGCAGTGAGGACAGGCAGGCAAGCAGGCAAACGAAGACAAACAGACGAAGAGACAGATGCGCCTGCGTGCGAATGCCTGTGCGATTCGGCGATTTTGCTCTTATGAAGCTCTCCGACCGCCCAATTAGGTCATTTCGGCGGAGCACCGTTAAGTGACAGGCGCTTCGAGCCCCCCGCCGCCGCCACCACCACCGCTCTGACGGCTCCCGTGTGGTCGAAATCAAGTGTGCCGTTCGCCCGGCCGACCAGCCATCACATTGCAGCGACATCGACACATAGAGCTCTCGAAGAAGCACATGAACCGAAAGAGAGAGCGGAGAGACATTGCGTAAGAACTCCCGATAGTCAAGAGACTCTTCTTCTCTCTTCCTTTCTTTCTCGTGTTCTCTCTCTCCCCATATATATATATATATATGACTTCCGAGTACCGCGCTCTACTGAGACGATGAGACGACGGGATCTGCTGTCGAAGTTGTCGATATCGTCGACCATGTCATTCTGCGCATCGTATCAATTGTACCGTTCGTGTCGCCGCCGCTGACCGGCAGTGGGATCGTTTTGATGTCGTCCGTGTTACCTAAGAGCTATGTTGTGTTGTTGTAGCTGTTGTTGTTAATATTGCGTTCTTCTCTTCATTCATCTTCTAGCGTCTCCTTGCTTTACTTCTGTATATACAGATTTTATGGCTAGCTCAAGATTCACGCTAAATGCCCGGACTTGTACCGGCGGAGAGATGCGTACAAGATGTAGGGATATAAGTCGGAGGCGGCGGCGGCTGCGGCGACCTCTGGTGGGGGTAGTAGACTTGATGATACTGCAGCAGCATCAGCTACGGCAAACATTGATTGCCCCCCCCCCCTTCTCCACCCCGGTCACCCACGTTGCTTCCCCTTCACGGTATGCCGGTAGCGCGTCAATCCCAATATACGCTGTTCAACAGGCAGGGAGGGGCTAACAGCATCTTCATCTCGACCGCCCCCGAGATGCCCCCCATAGAAACAAGCGGCAAATGCACGGCGGCCGTACACATAGACACACACACCCGCATATAAACATAAGCACAACAATCTGATTGACCTGACTGTCCAGCCGACGACAATGTCGTAGTGCTACCACAATGGCGATGAAGGTGCGTGCTTGTTGTTGTTGTTGTTGCTGCTGCTGTTGTTGTTCTTGCTGCTAAGATCGTTGTTGTTCCCGTGGCTGATTTCTGTTGTTGTTGTGCTGTGCGACTTTTGTTGTAGTTGTTGTTGTTGTTGTTGTTGTTGTGTGACGTTTGTTGTTCTTGGCGTTGTCGCTGTTGTTGTTGTTGCTGCTGCTGCTGCTGCTGCTGCCGCTGTTGACGACGACGACGACAAATACAACATCGTCTGGCTGTCACAGAACGTAGTCGACATAATTTACAATGGCTTCCGAACGAGGCCTCTGTTGAGCAACATTGAGGAACTACTGAGGGGTCGGTGGCTACGACCCGGTAACAACGACCACCCCTCCCTCCCTCCCTCCTTTGCCCACCGCGGCAAAGTGGAGGTGGGAGGGGCAAAGTTGCCGCGTGCAGACCTACTCCAACGAAATAGAAACACAGACACAATTCGCTTTAGCGCATGTTTGTCATGCTTACTTGTGTGAGTAGCCGGGCTACGAGAGATTTGGCTTGAGACGCTGCTGGCTCGTCCAACGTTGATGACTTAAATAGGTCATTCGACCGCTTCTGCCTGGGGGTCGCGTGATCATTGTTGATGCTGCTGCTACTGCTGCTAATGCTATTTCCACACGGTGAAGTGCTCTTTGCCCTCGTGCAGAAGCTGTTCATCTTGTTGTTGGTGTTGTTGCTAGTGATGTTGCTGATGTGATTGTTGTTGATGTTGATGTTGTTGTTGTTGCTGATCTTGTTGTTGACGTTGCTGTTGTTATTGCTGTTGTTGATGTTGTTGTTGTTCTTGCTGATACGGCTAGTGCTGCTTGGCGGCACCGTTGTTGTCTTGTAGCCTCTTCTTCTTCTTCTTCTTCTCACTCACTGCTTCTATCTGATAAAGGTGAAAATGAAGACGACGAGACAAGAGATGTCTAATAAGTGGAGCGTCGATGTTTATTGAATATCCACCTAAACACCCACCCGCCGCTCGCTCTGACTCTCATTTACTCGAATCCTCGCTTTCGTAGCCTACCGCCTATGCACGGCCCGTTTCGTTCGATTTACGCTAAGCGTAACGAATACTCTAAGCGTACGAATGTCTGCATGTACATACATTCTTCCGCCCTGTAGACCGGCGCCCGCTAACAATGACCCCAGGATAATGATTGTGACGACGACGACGACGATGATGATGAGTCGCGATTTTATTCCTTCGTCGTTTTTTGTTCTTGCGTTTCGTTGTGGTTGTTGTTGCTGTTTTTTGTTCGTCTCGTGTACTCTCCGTCGAAGTCGAGCTGGGTGAAGTCGTCGGCGCGTGAGGTGCGAGCTGCGCTCGCGCAGTTTGGTCCGAGGCGATGCCACACACGACTACAAATGAATCGGCTGGTCAGCAGAAACTTCCCACCTCACTGGAGAAACTGCACGTAATTAGTAGGCGTCTATAAGTGAACGTTTTCGTGCCCTCACCTCGACGGCTATACAGGTCGATATACTCGTAGATCTACATACGTACACTGTAAGGTTATGCGCGAATTATGTATATGTATGGCCTTAGGTTCACGTGTGTCGCCTCGCATGCCGGTAGGGGTATGTTTTCTCTCTGTATAAAATAACACATATCTCCTGACTGGTAGTGAATACAAGAAACACTACCAGTTAATGGTAGAGTGCTTAATGCACACCAAAGCGGATGCAACCTCTCAAATAATTTGGCAGAATTCACATACGCATGTCAACGACTTTTGGTCAAATTGGCGAGTGATACAGATAAGAGAATAAAGCAAGACAGAAATTGAGCTTTGTTGGCATCACTACTCAGCTTAGTAGATGACGTGATGTGTGACTCAACGGCTGTTGTTCAATTATCGGTTGTAAACAGGTTGTCGCGAAGACCTTACCCTCGAAGGCGATGACGCCTGACTTTGAATAAAGGTCATAGATCTATTACGAAGCACAGAGATGTACTGTAACACAGCTTTCTAGTCGGTCCATAGTGTGTAGTAGTATGTAGAAAGAGCATGACAATCACGGACGGAACAAAGTGCGCAGGAAAGCTAGCGACGCTGACAATAAAAGCAAACGGAAGGTTTGATCCCGGCGCGACATGCCCTTTCGAAGCGCATGACGTTTCGTAGAATCATCTGAGGGTTTGCGTCGAAACGATTAAAATTATGAATTTTCATCTAATTTGCGATTATATATAAATAACGAGAGGGGAGTACGGTGAATCCGTCCATGGTTTGCTGCTACCGTTTCAATATGGACAAATGACATGGCTGAGAACCGATTGCGCTACCTGGCTGGAGATCGATCTTCGCTCCAATCTCCAATAGTGGCGAAGCTGCGAAAATGTCTCGAGAGAGAAAAAGCTCTCTCCCAGCCCAGGACGCTTTTCCGCCGCTCACCGACGCCTGAGGCAATTTGGCTAAGTATGGCAGAGATTGATTGAAGTGAAGCATGGCCAAACTATATCAAGCAGTAATATACCAGACAAACTATTAAATGCCGTTTGCGCGTCTGACTGCACATAGTGAGAGTGCAATGAATGGTGAAGGAGCCCGCTGCGATTCCGGAATTACGAAGAAGCGCTAGATCAGTAAACAGTAGTGGCTAGTCTAAATCAAGCAGACTGATCATGCTGCTGACTTTCTTTCTCCTAAAGTTTTCCCAGGCGTGGCCGTTTCTCTCAATCTTTCTCTCTTGTTTGCTCGATCCCGACCTGACTCTCCTTTCATCTCATCTCTTCTCTTCTTGCAGCTGAGCATAGAGCGGTGGTTTGTGAACGTTGCCAACCAACTTAGACCTCGGACCTCGCGAACGGGCGTTGTTCGATTCATCCATCGAGGTCCGGCTCGAGCTTCCGGAGAGGATTTGAGGTGCGTGAAATGCGATCAACCTGATCTCGAGGTCACCGTCATTTTTGGCCTCGTCGTCGTCGTCGTCGTCGTCGTCGTCGTCGTCGCCGCCGAGGAGGACGAAGATGAGGATGAGGTTGTGAGCTGATGGGAACGCGGAGGGTACTGCAAACCTCTCATACTCTCGGTCCCGAGGTTCTGCCCTCCCCAGTCACCTCCAGCAGCATAGCAGGCCGGCCGCGGGAGCCAATCGACGGCCAACGATACGAAAGTTTAGCCGTCGCGTACGGATCGGATCGATGGCTGCAAGCCATACATTATTACTACAGCTACACCACACTTCACTAGAAAAGCTCAACCCGGCGGACAACCTAAGACTTGAGCTTGACGCCGCCGTAACAGGCTTATCCAAGAATCGAGAGACGAAAAAATCATACTTACATTAATATCTTTCGTAGTACTAATAAAATCCATCGTGTGTTTGTTTGCATATGTCCTCGCACATATATATATATATATATATATATATATATATATATATATATATATATATAAATATATAAATATATAAATATACCGCTCTGCGGTATGTCCGGCGGTTCGGTTCATAGCAGAACCAGCAAAACGCTAGATTTATGGTTGGCTCACAACACTTTGATGTAACATAAACACATTTACCCAGTTCGGGTGTTAAAAAACATACGTGTGTATATGTATATATATATATATATATATATATATATTTATCGGACTGCCGCTAAGTTGTTCCATCCGCGTGGAACTGCTTCTCTCGTGACCGCGTTCCTCTAGTTGGCCGACGGTATCCAACGACACGAATCGTCCCGAATGAATCAAGTAGTACATACTAAAATTAGCAGCACAGGCTTGGAAGCATGCGATATATTTCTCTTTCGACGCGCAATATCCGGCTTAAACTATCTGCGTACGGTGCGTACAGTACACTTGCCGATCATCTCATTCGCTATACAAATAATACACCTGCATAATGGAGAGCTTTTCGAGACATGACTTCAATACGAATGCCGTAAGCGGATAGTTTCGAAAGTGGCGTAATAATGAGATCGTGGATTACAATCTACAATGATTACTGTTTATGACTGTTGAACATAGAACAAAACAGGCAAATAGATGAGTGAGCTCCAGGATTCCTAAATCTCTAGTATAGAAATCAGGGCGACGTAAATTGATTGGGGCAAACGAATAATGTAGTTGTAGTACGAGGTAATAGTAGACACATATAATTCTGCCAATACCAGTCTCGTATATGGCAATAACAACCCGATCGGTAAACGTCAAGCCCATTTGACGTTCCCCGTATGTATATATATATATATATATGTCCAATGTGTGGTGGAACAACGACAAGTGGCTGTGGCCCAACATGTTTTCTGTTCGCTTGTGCATTATCAAAGAGTTCAGACGCAGAAGCTTCGGCAGATTGCACTCGTGCAACGCGGAAAAGCTGGCTTAACCGTACTGCCGTCCACAACGCCGTCAGGCAAGTAATGGGGCTTTGCGTTTTCGATGCCGAACATAGTAACACTAACAATAGCAACAAGAAGTCGGGATAACCCGTCGTTGGGGAATTCTGGGCACTGCCGTAAGCAAGTGTTTTGTGTGCTTGCTTTGAGCGTTTAGAATTTGTATTGTTGTCGTGTTGTTGTTGTTGCTGCTATTGTGTATGATATTGCGGTAGCTATTATTATTATTATTATTACATTTATTGTTGTTGTTGCAAATGTTGCTATTGTTGTTGTCAGAATTGTTGGTGTCGTTGTTGTCCTCGTTGCTAATGCTGCTGACACCTTTAGCGGTCTGTATTTGTAGCAGCACGTTTGACAGCCAACGCAAAAGCAGGGTTTTTTTGTCAAATTATTATTATTATTATTATTGTTGTTGTTGTTGTTGTTGTTGTTGTTATTATTATTATTTTGTTTTTTCTTTGTCTTATCCGTTGTGATCTTCACTGTTGTGTTGCTGGTACTTTCAGCGTATGTTGTTATCGTTGTCATCGTTTTTGATTGTTCCTTCCGTTGTCTTGATTGTTGTTGTCGTTGCTATTGCTGTTACTGGTCCTAATGGTATTGCTGTCTTGAAAGTAGCTTTTTAGTATCGTTTTTGTTGTTGTTGTTGTTGCTGCTGCTGTCAACTGTTAGTAGTTCACTAGCTTATCGACTGCAACAGCAGTTGCAACCTCTGCAACCGACTGTAATATCAGCAGTATCAACGACAACAAACAGCAATGCAGCAACAACAGCAGTCATGTCAACACCGACAACAGGAACATCAACAAGTGTTCGTTTTATTTTTCGTTTCTTATTCCTCTTACACCTTCTCCTCTTAATCTTCTTCCACTTTTTCTGTCATTTCGACTTCAGAACCCAGATGGGTCGAGTTGGCGCCGTATGTTTCTTGTGTTTTCGATGACTCCTAGCTGCAATATCTTTGTGTACGTATGTCATCTATCTGTATGCCTATGTGTCTGTCTCTCTCCATGTCTCGCTGTCTGTCATATCGGCATGACTGTCCAGATGACTATTTGTTCATCTGTCTGCTTTCTGTTTTTCACCGTGATCAAATCGTCGTCTCTTCGTTCGCCGGCTGACCACCACCATATTTATCGTCAATTGTTGTTTTTGTTGTTTTGCTGCCTGTCTTGCTTGATCGCAACGCTTCCCTTCTTTAGCCATCCAGTCAAGTTCGCTAATAAACGTCGCAAGCCTGCTAAACGCCGGTACCGCAATTTTGCTAAGCAACGCAAAGTAATACTTACTACCACCTACTGCCATGTTCCTAACCACCTATTGCCATGTTCCTAACCACCTTCTGCCCTGTTCCTAACCACCTTCTGCCCTGTTCCTAACCACATACTGCCATGTTCCTAACCACCTACTGACCTGTTCCTTACTACCTACTGCCATATTCCTATTGCTACTGCTGCTGCTGCGGTTGCTACTACTACTACAAACTAACTAACTAAACAAAGCTAACTCTCCTACCACGGTGGACGATCACCACCATCACCACTGCCATTACTGCTGGCCGGTTGCTGTTGCCTTTGTGCAGCAGAAGTAGCGGCACTCGCAGGTAGCTAGATAGGTAGGTAGAAAGGTACAAAGCGGACACGCAGGTAGGCCGGCCAGCCACCAACGGGAGAAACCAGCACACAGAGACACCTGGTTTCCTGGTTAGGCTCGCGGGGCCCGTCACGACGACGGCGACGGCGGCAGCGGCAGCAGCAGCAGCGGCCGCTAAAACGGCGGAATCAGCGGTTGTTTTGCGGCTGCTGCTTCGGCTAGCATCATCACTAGCATCAACATCACCACCACCATCATCACGAGAATCATCATCATCGTCATCATCATCATAATAATAATCATTGTCATCGTCAACTGTAGGTCCGGTCCAGCCGATCCGGTTCGCTCGTCTGTCCGTCCGTCGTATTGGCAGCCGCAACCGCAGCAGAGGCCACCGCGGCGGCAGCAGCAAACAATTCTATGCTAGGTGGGTGCCTGCCTGCCTGGCTGGGCGGGAACTTAAGGGACTTGAACTGAATGGCCGCCACCGCCACCGGCGTCGGCGGGCGCACGCACGCACGGTCGGTCGGGTCGTTCTATTGCTCGCTCGCGCGTCATCAGCAAAGCAAAGCAAGCAAAGCAAGCAAGCAAGCAAACGATTGTATAGTTGCAGCAGTAGTAGCACCAGCAGCAGCGAAACGACAATCCATCGCAGCAAACGGTGGGTCGTTGTCGTCGTCTTCCTCGTCGTCATTTTTATTATCATCATCATCATCATCATCATTATCAACATCATCGTGGCCACCAGCACACTACCACCACCACCATATATCTATCTCGATGAGTAGAGTGTCTGGGTGTGCGGCGCGGCGGCTGACTGACTGACTGGTTGGCTGGCTGGCTCTTACTGTGTCTACTTTTGCTGCTGTTGCTGGCGCTGCTGCCGCTGCTGTGTTGGCTATCGTCTCTATATCGAGCCGGCCGTCGCTTCGCCGTCGTCTTCGTCGTTTGTTGGCCGATGTTTCTTTCCCCGCTGCCGCCGCCACAGCCGCCGCCACAGCCGCCGCTGTTGTCGGAGCTGGTGCCGCTAACTCCGCCGCTGTTGTCGGGGCTGGTACTACTAGCTCCGCCGCCGCTGTTGTCGGGGCTGGTACTGCTGCTCAGCCGCCGCCGCCGCTGTTGTCGGGGCTGGTACTGCTGCTCAGCCGCCGCCGCCGCTGTTGTCGGGGCTGGTACTGCTGCTCAGCCGCCGCCGCCGCTGTTGTCGGGGCTGGTACTGCTGCTCCGCCGCCGCCGCCGCTGTTGTCGGCGCTGGTCCCGCTAACTCCGGCGCGGCGGCCGCCACTGGCGGCGCTACTGCCGCTAACCCCCGCCGCCGTTGTCGGCACGGGTGCCGCTAACTTGGCCGCCGCCGCCGTCGCGGCTGCCGCTGCTGCTGCTGCGGCGGCTGCTACGACTGCCAAGGCCAAGCTCCGCCCAGACTCCGCCTCTGTCGTTAGCAACGGTGGGTGATGTGAGGCGGGCGTTGCGGCGATTGACCCACACGCGGGCGCGCGAATCATTTGCGGCTCGACGGGGTTTCGCTTGACTTGGCTGGATAGGTGAGCTGAGCTGGCTCGTTGGCTGGCCGCGGCGTTACGTTCGTCGTCATCCGTTTGTAGTCCGGCTGCTGCTGCTGCTGTTGCCGCAGTCTGCTTGCTGTATGTAGTTAGTGCTTGTTGTTTATTACTGCCTATTGGTGTGGTGTGACGTTGCTCTCTTCAACAGGCGTGCCAGCCGTAATCATTGTGCTCAGCAGCAACAACAACAACAACCTTAACAATAACAGCAACAACCTCAACAGCAACAACAACCTCAACAACAACAATGACATTAATAGTAACAGCATCACTGACAACAAAACACAATACAGTCAAACGGATAGGGTGCAGTGCGACCACGATCACAGCAAAAAAACAACCACAACAACAGGAATAACCCTCGATTACCACAAGTAAATCCTGTAGTGCAATCAGTTCCTGTGTTCTTCCTAGTTAAGTTGAGGCCGCTGCTGCCGCTGTTCGATCTACCGCCGCGGAAAACGTCGCTGTTTCCTCCGGTTGTGACGACTTCGATGATTCTAACCCAGGCTTCGCGAGTGCAAGAAGGCGTTTCGTGCCGTGCCTTGCCTGCGTGCGTGCGTGACCAAACCTAACGAAACCACAAGGACTGTGCATCTGTGCCCTTCTCCGTGCGTGTGTCTTTTTCCTAGTTTATCTTATCTTTCTTCCTGTCCGTTCTCTCTCAGTTGCGGTGTATCCGTATCGTCCGTCGGGCTGTCTCAGGATGTGGATGTGAGCAACGTATTGGTGTGCTTCGATGTGCGCTCTCGCAGGATCTTGATATCATCAAGATCTCTCTAACTATGACATCATCATCATCATCATCGTTATCATCATGATAATTGGTGCTCTGGGTAAACGCGACTTGTAATTGGGCGAAGAAGAACACGTTGTGCTTAGTCTTGTGCGCGTCCGTGGGTATGTGGGCGTGCATGTGAGTGCGTGTTTGTCTATGTGAATTTAGTGAACAAGTTGCAATCGTGCCTAGCATGCAAGCTTCCCTTCGTAGAAAGTGGCGCGTTACCATCGACCCGGCCCTGATAACAAACCGGACCTGATCATTTCTGAGAATCGTCGTCAATCGTCAGTTCCGTAACTTGGCACCGCGTGGAAACTGCGATCGACTGCAATAGCTCGGCGGTATATCCGCGTTCGGTGTTTCTGTACTTCGGCTGTTGGGCGTGCCGCGGTGGACGTTTGCGATGCATCGTAAGGCACCGTCGTAACGAACCTATTCCGTAGGAACAAATTATGTCCCAACCAACTGGTATGGCCCAACCTCCGACTCGATGGTGAAGTTGGAGGAGGGAGGTCACTGTCCGATGACGGAAAGCAACATCTTCTATTTCCACCCATTTGTTAGGCCGGAAACCGCCGCTGACGACAACAACTCGGCTAATGAATCAACGGTGTGACTCGAATATTCCGTTGGCGTCTACCTAGGTCGGCACATCATCAAGTAAGACGATTGTACCGTCGTGTACCTGCTTAGGTTCGATCGTGATCTGTTGTTGATGACCTGTTGTCATCGTCGGCCTGACTCTCGTCACTTTCTTTGCCTTGCTCTTTTAGTGGCAATCCATGTGCCCCGTATTGCTGCGAGATCGATGCGCAACCACTATGTCTAGTTGCGTCGCATACGTGCGGTAAACACACACGTGGAAGAAAGTGGTTGGACTTCCTCTGTTGCTGATCTTCACAGCGCGCTCTCAGAAGCTGAATGTACCGAGGAGTTACGTTTGTCGATCTTAGAGAGAGACGTCTCCGCGCCCCGCCACGCACACAACGCTACCTGCACCCAATGTTCGTCATTGTGATTTTTGCGTCTCGCTTTGTTTTGTTTCGCTCGGAAGACTTGACGGAGCATCGTTGTATCCGTCACTCGCCGTAAAGTGTTTGCTAGTGAATTACTTTCTCCTTCATTTTGTCAACAACAACAACAACAACAACAACGGGAACAATAACATTGACGACGCCGACGACGACGACGACAGCGTCAACAGGAACAGCAATCACAACAGGAACAATTATACCAACAACAGTAACGACCAACAGTCACCACGGCCGACCACGACGAGTTCGGCTACTGGGACTCGCACTCGCTGCTTTTTGCTCACGCGAGCATGTCGCTATCGTCCTCGGGGGCAGCTGCGGCAGCCGACATGGGCATGGCAAGCATGGCGACTGGCCTGGGGGGCGTCGGCGGTGGTGGTGGTGGTGGCGGGGGCGGCGTCAACTCGTGGCAGGCCGCCATGACGGGCGGCCTCGTCGACGCCGGTTCACCCCCGCCGACAACGGGCTGGCCGTCGGCGATGGGTCACGCCGCCGCCACGCAAATCCAGCACACGCATAAGTCGGCGTCGAGTACGAACGCTGCGGCTGCCGCTGCAGCGGCCGCCCACATGTCGGTGTCCAATGCGCTCTCGACCATCCGGCCTCTCTTCGCAGGATACCCATTTCAGGGTGAGCATTCGTCCAGACCCACACAGACACCTACCTACACAGACCTTTTAACCCCGATGAGACGGGGCGCTTAGATGCTTGCCACCACCACGTAGCTTGGAGATCGTTCGCTCTGTTAGTGTAAATATATATATATATATATATATAACACGAAGTTGCCACTCGATTGCACTAAATGCGGAGAGCTCCAAGAAGACTACGCTGATAACGAAAAAACGAGTTGCTTGTTTATTTTCTTTACTTTTTTTCTTGTTTATTTTAACACATTTTTTTATGAACGTATTTAGATATTAGGCTTTAACACACATTTCTGCAAATCGAAAAAAAGCACCGCCTCCTAAGAAAGTCCTCTTTGTGCCGCGCCGGGTTCGAACCCACAACCTCTGTTTTTTGCTAACCCGACCTTTAGCGATAGAGTTGCAGAACTCCCTCTCTCAAAACAATGCATATAACAACAGCATTTTGCTGCACCTGCTGTTATGGTGCTGAGGGTGTTGCCATGATAACTCAACGAAGGCGGCACCATCCTTATTTGTCCTATATCCACTTTATAACCCAATCCTTCATTTTATCAACAACAACAACAACGGGAACAATAACATTGACGACGCCGACGACGACGACGACAGCGTCAACAGGAACAGCAATACACGGCTTACACAAACGGTCAGCGCGAAAAATAACACGCGAATCGTTACGCGAATAAACTGCAACCCGCTTTTAATTAAACTCCTATTTCAACTTAATAGTATACCCCTAACAGTGGGCCTCGCTGTGGTCTGTACTATCAGATCTAGCGATCGATCCCAATGCACCAATCATCTTGCAAACGGCAGGTCTTTAACGGCCCTATTCCCGAACCTATACAGGGTGTTACGTAAAAAGTTGTACTTCTTTCGAGGTTTGATAGAGCTCGGCAAGAAAATAATTTTTCCCAATGGGCGGAAGCCAAGAAAACGTTTTGTTTAGGAGTGAGGATGAAATTTAGAAAAGTCGTTATTCTGCCTTATTTTCTCCTACATAGTTGTACAAAATCTATGTTTGCGGGAGAACCAGTCAACGCATGAAGCAACCGATCATACCAGTGTGTTTGGCGGAAAATTTTGCATAACCTAAATGACACCTAACGCAAGCTAGCAAAAAACGAATAGGTGGAATAAAAAAAATCATAAAAAGTCGATTTGTTGTTATAACTTACGTTGAAGCTTTCACGTGCAAAATCTAAAAATTTTGCCATTGCGCACTAATGACGAACACTCTCTGACGATAGCAAATTTAATGCCCGTCATTTTCGTACCAAAGTGATGGTGCTGCGTTACGTAGTTGCTGAGAAACTAGGCTTTTTCGACAGCCATATCAAAAGCAAAGGCATGCATACTTCCTAGCATCTTGACCTGCTTTACCACAGAAACCACTTGCGCACGTCCAGAAACACACCAGCATTTATTTATTATAAGAAGTGCTCGAAGTTCCGTCCGCCTACCACTAAACACGTTCTGTAGCGATTGCACAGGCTCTCTTGCACTCGTGTAAATATGTTAGGCATTGCCCTAACGGCGTCAGCAGCGTTGAATATACGGTCAACCAGATCTTCACGCGATTCAACGGGGGTTTCGTAGACAACACTCTTTAGGTAGCCCCACAAAAAAAAGTCGAGGCTTGTTAAATCGGGGGAGCGAGGTGGCCAAGCTATAGACCCGCCTCGGCCGATCCACCGATTCTTGAATGCTTCGTTTAGGTATTCTCGAACCGTAGCAGAGTTGTGTGGCGACGCACCATCATGCTGGAACCATATTCTTAGACGAACGCTTTCCGGGACGCTTTCCAAAAGCTGGGGTAACGTATAAATCAAAAATGCGCGATAGGCAGACCTGACACTTCGTTTTATAGCTTTTGGCGTTGGCGGTTTTTCTTATGGTGTTTTGGCGTCTCGAATGACGAATTCCGAATCAAAGCCCGCGCAAATTTCCGATAGAAGCTTGTGCGAACGGCGAATAATTTCGAAACAAAGCCGGCTGCTCAGCGTAAACAAATGCTGGTGTGTTTGTTTCCGCCAGATTAGATGCAGCTGCGTATCGCGCGTTTTTGATTCATACGTTACCCAGTTGTTAGAAGGCATCCTGGAAAGCTTTCGTCTGAAAATGCCGCCACACAACTCTGCTACGGTTCGAGAATACCTAAACGAAGCATTCAAGAATCGGTGGATCGGCCGAGGCGGGTCTATAGCTTGGCCACCTCGCTCCCCCGATTTAACAAGCCTCGACTTTTTTTTGTGGGGCTACCTAAAGATTGTTGTCTACGAAACCCCCGTTGAATCGCGTGAAGATCTGGTTGACCGTATATTCAACGCTGCTGACGCCGTTAGGGCAATGCCCAACATATTTACACGAGTGCAAGAGAGCCTGTGCAATCGCTACAGAACGTGTTTAGTGGTAGGCGGACGGAACTTCGAGCACTTCTTATAATAAATAAATGCTGGTGTGTTTCTGGACGTGCGCAAGTGGTTTCTGTGGTAAAGCAGGTCAAGATGCTAGGAAGTATGCATGCCTTTGCTTTTGATATGGCTGTCGAAAAAGCCTAGTTTCTCAGCAACTACGTAACGCAGCACCATCACTTTGGTACGAAAATGACGGGCATTAAATTTGCTATCGTCAGAGAGTGTTCGTCATTAGTGCGCAATGGCAAAATTTTTAGATTTTGCACGTGAAAGCTTCAACGTAAGTTATAACAACAAATCGACTTTTTATGATTTTTTTTATTCCACCTATTCGTTTTTTGCTAGCTTGCGTTAGGTGTCATTTAGGTTATGCAAAATTTTCCGCCGAACACACTGGTATGATCGGTTGCTTCATGCGTTGACTGGTTCTCCCGCAAACATAGATTTTGTACAACTATGTAGGAGAAAATAAGGCAGAATAACGACTTTTCTAAATTTCATCCTCACTCCTAAACAAAACGTTTTCTTGGCTTCCGCCCATTGGGAAAAATTATTTTCTTGCCGAGCTCTATCAAACCTCGAAAGAAGTACAACTTTTTACGTAACACCCTGTATATATATATATATATATATATATGTTTTTTGTTTGGTGTTTATTTTTGTTTTGTTTGTATAACCCCACCAACGTCACATTTGCGATAGTATTACGGACTATATTGCAATTATGTTTTTGTCTGTATAAACACGTATATTTTGTTTCTTTGCTGGACGTTAACATGCTAGTAAGCATATGGATGAGGTGTAGGGTGAAATACACATGTATATAGCCCAGATACACTTTTTTGAAGAGCACCCCCCCCCCCCCCCCGTTTTCGTTTTTTTCCCGTATCGTTCAACTGCATCCGATTGCGGACTTCACATATCACCATCATCACATGTCGTAACGTTAACGACGCCCTCTCATGACGCCCTCCCTTCCTCAGTCATGCGTGATATTTCACTATAGACGGTGGGCGACAAATCACCGTGATTTGTCGGGTTTCGGCCAAACGGCAACTGCCAACAACCTAGTAATTTACTGTACGAATAGCGCATGCATAGCGCAGAGTACGTATCGGGACGCCTGTTTATGTCGCCATTGTTCCGGTGGCTTCAGAGGTGATGCGGATCAAATATTCTGATTCGCGTGGAGCTATTGAGGCTGGGGGGGGGGGGGGAAGGAGAGGGCGAACTTATGCATGCATAAACGGGCGATCTCTGAATGAACAAGGACGGGACTATTCTCGTAGCCTTCACAATTGGGTCGATTAAACAAAAAGCCTTATCATGGAAAAGTATGTCGCGCATACTGCTTAACTTCTATTAGTATCAGCTAGATGGAGAGTTGTCAGCAACGTCAGAAATACTGCGTCTCTACGCAGGAGTGTTACCTGCTAAAGACGCCAGGCAAAACGATCTTTTTGCAATGCAACTGCCGAGGAGCGGGTTTTCTTTACACTCTATGGCTTTCCCGTTAGGCTCTCTCTCTCTCTCTACTTCATAGCTACTAAGTCTCGTCGTCCTTCATATATGTGGCGATAATGCTGGCCTTGTCAAGCAGACGTGTATACCATATGCATACGATCATAAAACATACATATATGCACGCATGGGGGCAGCATGGCGATTCTTCGAACTTCGGCAGTTAATCACCTGTGTGTACCTACATCTAAATCAGCGATTGCTGATCGGACGTACGCAAATATGGGACACGGATGAGCTCAGTCAGTGCGCGTTGGCATGTGGCACCACCGGCACCATAATCTCCTCTCTAATGAGGTGCTCAAGCAGGAACCCCCAACCTGGCTCACCTCCCCCCACAAACCCCCCCCCAACCCCAGCTGAACTTCTGGAGGATCCGGAGTACTCCCATATATCTCGGGATACCATACACTTCGCCGCTGTGCGCTCCCTTCTTGAACCCTAGACGGAATGAGTACGATTTCAGGACGCAGATATCGAGCCCGAATGTATCTGGCTTTAAGCAACCAATTGCAATATATATATATATATATATATAGCGCTCGCCGCTCCACCGTTCTCCATACAGCTACAATGGCAGTTCGCGTGTACGTGACACACTTAATCGATACCTTGATTCATCAAACAAATGCGAAGCGTTGTCGACAATCATTACGAACACAATATTAGTCATAATACGATCATTGCAGATTCGCATTGCAGCTTGTTAGTATCCAATAGGCTCTCTGAATATGTGAATTGCGTAGGCATCGTCGGGGTCGTAGCAGCAGCAACAGTTCTAAAGAGTAGAAGTACGCCATTCAAACGATACGAGGAGAATGTTGTTGAATCCAAGGTCTCTCCTTCTACATTTTATAGCAATACGTATGCGACGAAATGTTCGTACAGAGTAGCAAGTCACACTATCGTCATCCATCTGGCCTGTAGTCTGTACGGGTAGTTCCGAGGAGCTCCGCGTGTGGCGCGTCTCTACCGTGAGGCTAAACGATTATCTACATGATGAATTATGCAACACTTCTTTACACTTAAGTCTAGTCAAGTTTGTTTATTCATCGTGTATACGGTAGTGTATATTTGCACAACATTGTAATTAGTAATGATTACCAATATGTTACTAACATAACAATATTTTATAACCAAATATATCACAAGTTTTCGCTACCGACACCGTAATACCCCCCCCCCCCCCCCCGCTTTCGACAGCGGCTTGCAAAAGCAGCGGTCGCGCAACGCCTTGCATTTTTCATGCAGAGCAAGCCGGAATCATGTCTGACTGTCACATGCGACCACTTCGCGCGTATTGTATGCACTCGCACGCATCATAAAGCTTCCGTTCGTAGACTTCGGCGTAAACTTTGACGCATTGTTGTAGTTCTCTCTCTCTCTCATTCTCTATCTCTTTCTCTCTCTCGATGCGGTTGTAGCCTACCCTATAACAACGCCATGATGAACTACTTGTTCTTCGGGAAACACTCGTTAAACTACCATAGCGGAGAGTTGTCCTCCGTTACTACGAGCTGCTTCTCTGCGCTAACGGAGGGCGGGCATCGATGACCGCTACCATGCCCCGACAGATCATGCAGTGAAGGATGGCGATACGGCCATCCGTCTCGTCCGACGGACTTGTCTGCTCCGAGAAGTCACGGCTTCTTGTCGATCAATCGGATGGGGACGCATTAGCCACGAATGAGCTCGCAATATGCCTCCTCATTTCGCGCGCTGTGTTCCCCCTTCTCTCTCTCGCCCATACATATCCCCCCCTCTCTCTCTCTCTGGCTTATTTATGTCCCTATCTCCCTGTCTCGCTTTGTCTATGTACATCCACTGTTGTTACATCGTAAGCATCGTTCGGAGCTTTGCCGAGGTCTGGTCGGAGCGAAGTCGAGCTTCGGTTGGTTGGTTGGCTGGTTGATGATTGCTGGATGTCTTCGTGAAGTTGATTCCTAAAGTACCAGTGCGGTACGAGCAGCGCCGGTACTCCACCAGGTGAAGGTGACCGCCGGCAGCGGCGGCTTGTGACCCCCCGTCGCGCGGATTGAATGTTCGCACCGTCCCGTGAGAGATAAGCGATGCATGGTGGTGGTGATCATTGGCCATTTGTTTAGAGACATTAGATACATGTCTGTCTGTATGTGTGTATGTATCTGTATTTCTGTGTTGAAAGTGAGACAGACAACGAGGGCGAAAGATAGAGACAGATAGATATACGGAGATGGAGAAGGAGGGAGAAAGATACAGAAAGCTATGTTGTTGAAAGGGTTTAGAGCCCCTGTCAGCAAATACGGCGGTGCTGAGTCGGACTTCAACCCCCCCCCCCTCACCGACTAAATTGTCCCGCCCTCATCATGGCCACTTGGTGGTGAGGCGGATGAGTCGTTCGTGCGTGCGTGATGAAGCAATATTCACCACGAACCGAGAAAACAACAACAACAACAACAGCGGTTGTGGAAGCAGCCAGGCTAAAATGCTCTTCATATCTCGAAATAACCTCAACGAGCGTTTAGTTGTTGATTGAGGTCTCTCGTAGCTTTTTGAATCGTGTCGAAGGCCGTAATATCGTGCATCATTGACGGCATTCGCCACACTTTTGCTTTAATTTTTACGTTTGAAGTGTGTTTGTTTGTGTAAATGTGTTGTGTTGTTGAATACGCTGGACAATAGCTTGTGCACGTGGGTGTTTACGTAAAGGTGTACGACATAGTCAAGTGAGACTGACTGGATTTAATCGTTCATACATACGTGTGATGTGACCGGCTGTGTGATTTTTAACCATGGAACAACTGTGTCTCAACCAGCGGCCTATATTATTGTCTCCTCACCTTGGCAATCTGCCGCCACAGGCATTTCTCGGTAAGCCGATCGTATTTCATATGCGCGTGATGATCTAAAGTCGTCAGTCCGGTGTACGCGTTGCTCAAAATTCCGAGCAGAGATAGTGGCTTAGTGGCAAAACCTTTGCCTTGCATTCGGGAGGCCTGGGTTCGAGACCCAGACCGGCCACTCTTAAATTGGTTTTCATGGTTCTCAATTTAGACAAGGTGAATATAGCCCGAGTAGACTAAAAAATTTGTCATTACATGGAGAACCCGTACACGGGCCACACGAAACAATAAAAAAACTGTTGGTATTTTCCAAGACAGACTGAATTTCGTTTCGACGTTCGGTACTACGGTGCCTCTGTAATGAATGGTGCTGTAGTTGTCGCTACTGATTTTGCAATGACGGTGGTGTTTATGTTGTTGCAAACATTGCTATGGTGTTTCCTATTCTTGATGCTGTCGTTGGTAGAATCGACGAGAATGTTGTTGTGGCTGTTACTGTGGTCCCGGCTATTATGTGTTCGTAGTGCATATCCAGCGTGTCCACACAGATATGCTAGACTCGCTACACTCGTCGAGTTCAAGTCCGTTGCCTTGACGTCGTTGATAGTCGCAATAGTAGGAACCTGTGATATCAATACGCCACCAATCGTCTCCACAGCACCTCACCATGATAGATCTGTAGGCTGCGACGCAGGAAAAACGTAGATGAGTGCTTCGGTTTGCACTTGGTGCCTTTGTTGGCACGGGCTTGCCCACATCCCAAAAGAGATGTCTCGATCAACAGGAGACATCTTGGTTTTGATTTCACGCATACCTACTTGCCACACACATGTCAGCACGACGTATTGGATGCATGAAATTGATTTAGATCGATCTTGTTTATGCATCTGTTATAAGCATGTGCGTCGTGTTTGACTCCAATTTTCCCTAGCAAGCATGATGTTCCCATGTCGTACATTCCGCCGTGGCATCAAAGTCAACGACAGTTCACAGATTTTTTCTTCTGTTTAGTGCCACGATGTTTTAAAGATATATTTTTAAGAAGGTTGTTTTTAATTCCAGACGATCCTCCGTCGCCTACGGGCTTGGAATGGGTCGTAAGGTATGTCTTCAATGCGCCGAGGGCCGGACATGTTGAGATATAGTGGGTTTTTACGATTCGCTCTGCAACTTAGAAGCTAAAACGGCCTAGCCTGCGACTTAGAAGATGTGTAGATAGATACACAGATGTCCATCAATGGTTTGGTTTCCTGTGTTGTGATTTCCCCCCTGCCGTTGTCATACTTGGTAATCTTCTTACTTAGCGAGATACATATATCACACTTTATATTTAAGTACATGTGCCAAGTGATCAAGTAATGCCAGCCATATAAGGGCAATGGAACAGGATATACACTATATATCCTTTAAAACACGGTTTGACGCTGTTTCTCTGAACAGCCAGCAAGGGCGCATGCTTCGAGTCGACCTCTAGTTTCAGCCTCTATTTAGTAAAAATATTCATTGAGTAATCTGGATTTGTAGTTACTGGTACTGTCTTCTTTAATTAATGTTTGGAAAAACATATATATGTATATATATAGCATCAGCAACAACGGTGGACGTCTGTTTTGCGGCCACTTATCTAGTGAACTAGGTAGAGGCTTTACTTGATCTATGGATTGTTTTACTACTATTGCTTTTGTAAGATGACTAGCAATATTTATTTATATAAGTTCGTTATATTAGCACTTTGGAGTGGACAATTGTCTCCGTGCGAACGTGTGATTACGGGTTCTCTAACCCAGGGTTAGCCCAGTTCAGCAATGTGCCCCGAACAGACGCTGCATTTCCTCGTTGGATTTCAAGCGACAGCCTCTGACGCAAGAATTCGGATGCTCTCGAGTCTCCTGTCGAAAGATTAAGGCTCGCTTTTGTTGTTATTAGTCAGTATATGCTATTCTAATTCTTAATATTCGCTCCTTCCAAGGGAGCTGGGTAGGTTTCCGTCGACCTCGTCGTTGTTGTTGTTGTTGTTGTTGCTGCTGTTTTTAATGTTAGCTGTAGTTGAACACTGAATCTGACTGAGTAAAGCGTGCCATCATGTAGTCGTCGTTGTTGTTGTTGCTGCTCTTCTTATTGTTGTCACTGTATTGCTGATGCTTTGTTGTTGTTGTTCTTGCTGCTGATATTGCTGTTGTTGTTATTGCTGATATTGTTTTTGTTGTTGTTGCTGCTGCTATTGTTGTTGTTGTTGTTGCTGCTGCTATTGTTGTTGTTGCTGCTGCTGCTGCCTGCTCTGTTTCCCCTGTTGGCCCGTCTCCCTCCCCCCCATCGCGAAGCGGCGGCCTTTTGAGTGAGTCGACGCGTTGGACAACGTCGGCGCTCTTCAAAGCGGCGGCGGCGGCATCGTCGTCGTCGTCCACACCGTCCGGCGGCCCGGCCACTGCGGCCGCTAACACCGCCACGGCCGCCGTCACCGGTCATTCCTCTCATGTCGTTAATCGTAATAATAAAATAAATATATCTTCACAAGTATTCCTCTTCGTTGTTGTTGTTGTCGTCGTCGTCGCCGTCGTCGTCATCGTCGTCTGGTTTGAACATAGCGGCGGCTCCCTCCTCGCAGTAGCAGCAACTGCCGTAACTGCATGAGTACGGTGGATGACGTGAGCCTGAATCGTCGAACTGAACTGACTGTCTGCGCGTTGACCGACCGGCCGGCTGCTTGGTTGGTTGGTTGGCCACTCGATCAGTCTGGCCCTATCTTTTTCCTTCTTTTCTTCCCTCTCTCTCTCTATGGCGGTCTGACTATTCGGTCGACAACACCTACAACGACGAAGCTGTGTTTTGTTGTCCCCACAACCAACCCCCACGACCACCACCCCCACTACTACACGATTACTACTGCTACTACGACGGTTTAGGCCTGGTTTAGCGGTGTTTCTGTCTCACGGTGACCCCTCCCCTCTCCCCTATATATCGCATTTCTATTTCTCTTCAATATTTCTCGCAATATTCTCTCCACCTGTCTTTCTCTCTCTCTCTCTCCCTCTCTCTTTGTATCTGTTATCCTCTCACTGTTCTTCTCGTTCTCTCGTATCATCGTTGAGAATAGGCTCGTAGGCTCGACTTCGTACATCATATCTGCCACTCTCATCCGTCGCCATCTCCTTCTTCTTCATCATCGTCATCAGCGCTCGCTGACGTAACACGGGAAAACTAGGGGAAAAAGTGGTAGAGAAATGGCTGGTCGAAGTGGTCGGTCCAGCGTTCCTAGCGCGTTTCCTTTTGGTTAGGTTTTGCTGCTGTAGTTGTTGCTGTTGTGTTGGCTGTTCGTGTTTGCTGTTCCATGCTAGGCAGACCACGACAACCACCACCACCACCACCAGCCTATCTATCTTCGGTCTATATATGCATATCTATGCTTCTCGCCGAGTAAACAGATGAAACGAACTTCCGCGTTCTTGCGCTTGAGTATTACTTCGGGGCACACCGATCGATACATCGTCTACCTTTTAATAATAAAAATAATAATAATAATAATAATAATAATAATAATAATAATAATAGTTGACAAGGTCAAATGCTACAGCAGTGGCACCAACATCAACAACATTAGAAACAACAATAATTTTTATTTCAACAATACAATAACAGCGGCTCCGACAATAGTGAGAGCAGGACACAAAAGAAGTCTCATTAATAACAGTAGTCGTAGTAGTAACAGTGACTGCCCGTCGTAATGACTTTGCCGACAGCAGATGAAAACGACAGCATTAGCAGCCACAGCAATAACAACAATAACAACAACAACAACAACAACAAAAACAAAAACAGCAACGACAACGACGATGACACTGAGAACTCCGAGAAACGAGAGCCCATAGTTTCAGAAACAAATCCCCCCTGATATGATTGGTGGACGCTTCGCACGCCAGTGGCGAAGTCGCGCGACTCTGTTCGATGTTGGCGCGGCATTGGGCCATGAGGTCGGCCGTCTTCATAATCTTTAGGCGATCCGATACCTCGTAAGCCGCGATGTTCTTCAGCTTCTTCACGCAGCAACCATTCCTCAGTGTGGCTCAGTTGAAACCAATGTGGCTCAGTTCGCCCCCAACTCGACTGAGTAGCTCCACACACGTAAAAAAATAAGCCTAAATCCGTATTCAAGTTTTCTAAACACAAAAGGTTGTGAAGGTGTTCTGGCCTCACAAAACCAACAACTACTATACTGTATATATATTGGGGGGAAGTGCGCTTTGCAATGCGCTTCTGACTGAATACGAATATTAGGTTGGTTTTGTCTGTTGGCTTGTAAAGGATTCTTGTTTTTTGGTTGTTTGCCTACAGAGAAAATCAAAACTTTGTATTGGTACGTTCTTTTATATATATATATATATATATATATATATATATATATATTGTCGTCTTGGCCTGCAAGTGTTGTTTCTAGGTCTTGTTATTGTTAATGTTGTTAAGGTGATTTTGTTGCGGTTGTTCTGACCACTATTTTTGTTTTTAATCCTGTATTTATCGTTGTCACTGTTGTGCCTATTGTTGTTGTTGTTGTTGTTGCCGGCCTGACATTAACCTTGTCGCGCGCTGGTTTCTCTCTGTTTGATATTTCGCGCAGGTTTTCCGTTTACCGGCCAGGGACGCGTTAACCAGTTGGGCGGAGTGTTCATCAATGGCCGGCCGCTACCCAATCACATTCGGCTGAAAATTGTCGAAATGGCAGCCGCCGGCGTCCGACCCTGCATTATCTCCCGCCAGCTGCGCGTATCGCACGGCTGCGTGTCGAAGATTCTCAACCGCTACCAGGTAAGCAGCGAGCCACCCGTTATGTGCTCATCACACAGTGCACAGCCGAACACACTGATACACTGTTCAGACATAACTAAACATATCCTCGGGCCGCGACGTTCTCTGGTTCTTCGGCAACAGTGCACGTTTATTTCATTAACCAGTATTTGGTTGTGTTGCACATACATTTGTATTACAGCTTCACTGCATCGCTTTCGTCAGCGGTATCGCTCTTGAACACTGCCGGATGTGATACAGATCACAAACGCACATACGTAAATATATATACATACATTTATATATGCACATGCATGTTCTGCCTGTGCTTTAATTGCTGATCAATCAACACGTGATCGTGTCTAATCTAATCAGTTCACGCTTTTCCCTTCACTCGAGCCGACTACCGGCCAGAAGAGATACTTTCTCGTGAAATTTTGCTAAAAAAATAGTGTTTACTAGACATTTGTGTCAAGGTTCGCCAGCTCAATATGCGAGTAGGTAACACGAATATTTGGTATATGACTAATTGTTCAGAGGATACGAGGGTGATAAAAAGGTGATGTACATACAATCGAAGATGCAGATTCGTCGTCTCCAGCTATGTATGCTGTGTCTATTTATTGGTCGCAAGTTATTTGCGAATCTCTGGCGATTTTGACTACAGAATCTGCAGGCATTTTGCGCCGTTTGGAAGCGATTTACCTATGCATCTTCATGTTGCACGCTTTTTCAAACGAACTAACAAATATCCATATGGTGACATAAATGCTTAATCCACCCAAGATAGACCCATTGCTTAGCTCCTGCAACGCTAGCAAAGGCGCCTCAAAATGACATTTCGTTGATTTGCAAACATCTAGACACACACTTAACACTGTGTGTGGTTTGGCAATAATGAGCAGAAATTTACGCTCCTAATTGGCGATAACTAATGCTAACGAGGCACATCGAGGCGCTAACCATTCTTGCGTCTGCTCGTTCAGAGATACATAAATAAAAAAAATAGAAATACTAATAACAATAACATCCACAACAAACGCCGATCACGCCAAGCGAAGTCGAGATTGCTATGTGCTTCTCTATCCACCCTCCAACCATTCTCTCTCTCTCTCCCTCTCTGTGTATTGATTTCTAAAGACCTTTACGACGTCTGTGTTTTGAAGAGCGGCCTTCGCGCAGCTGTATCGCCTGTCGGGGCAATTTTTTCAACCATAAATATATATATATATATATATATATATGTGCACCGTCCGACGTACGGAAGGTGTACATGCGTTGCTGTGTGGTGACAATAGCTAATAGCCAATAGCAGTAGAATCCGTAGGAACACACAAAACACATAAAGCCGCGATGTATCTCTCAATATATGTACGTATGCATACATACATGTATTTCGACTGCGAGCGGCGGGCACCCAATGCTCGGATCGGTTCTCACCCGGTCGGGATTCTTCTCTTTCTCTCTCTTCCTATCTCTCTCTCCCTCGCTCTCTCTGCCTCTATCCCTCTTGCTCCCGTCCCTCCCATTCTAGTCCATTCTAGTATGTATGATGCGTATGTCTGATGTTAGGCGTGCGAGGTGAAAATATGTATCTAGGCGATGAGCACAGATCGCGCGTTCCGGTGACATTGCGCGCACAACGGATCGCTTTTGCATAGGCTGGCATTGGCACAGCGAACACTGGCGAACTACTGGCGGGGAGCGGTGCGAGAAAGCGCCAGCCTAGGCGTCGGTATTAGGTAGCTAGGTTGGTAAGCTGTGAGGCAGGCAAATAGAAGAAGTGTTTGTCGTGTTTTCTGCTAGGATATTTCTGTTTGGCTTACTGCCAGGAGTGACTGTTCTGTAGCTCTTGTTGTTGGCCAGCGAACTTGTTGGTGGTGTCAAGCCGTTCGGCACCATCGGCTCCGCTTGGAACCTGGGGGGGGGGTGCGGAAGGGGTGCTGTCCTTGTTAGACGAGCGAAGAATGCCGACGACAACGTGGTAGTTCTTTGAGGATGCTGTTCTTGCCGCCGCACACATGCTGACGTTGACGACATTGTGACGATCACGATGATGAATATGGATCATCATCATCATCACTACCATTACGGCTACTTCGATACTGAAGTTCTTGCGGCTTCAACTGATGATGATGATGATGAGGGCCATACGAATTATACACATCCGGCTTCTTGTCGTCGTCGGCGAATTGCTGTCGCCTATTCTGGATTCGTCCTAGCTATAAACGCACACACACACATATATCTATATATATATATATATATATATATATATATATATAGACGCTCATGTCTATGCATACATATCCCTGTGTCGGTATGGATGCAAACGCATGCAGCTATATATATATATATATATATATATATATATATACATACATACATACATATGTGTACAAGTGTAGGATTGGGCTTTGATTGAGGACATTACTACTACTACTACTTCTACTACTCGAAAAACTACAACTGCTACTGGACGACTGTCAGACGACTGGCACTATTATTAAAATGATGTCAATGATCGACACACACCGAGACACACTCTGTCCTAAGTGCCGATAGGTGACAGCGGCGGCGGCACGGATCTAGAGTTGAGGAGAGCGGGGGGAGAGACGGGGTAGTAGATGGATAGACAACCGATAAACGGACCGGGATACCCTACAGTAGGGGGAGGGAGAGATGCGAAGCGGAGCGTTTCGCGTCGGGACCATTGTATGTAATGTAACGCCATTGAGCCACCACCACCACCACAGTGATTATTGTCGTCTTCCCCACGGCCTGTCTTTGGTTTGATCTTCATCCCGAAGCCGAAGTAGTCGTTGTGGTGTTGCCGGTGTTGTGGCGGTGGTGTTAGATGTGGCTGCGTGTATAGTGATTGATGGATGAAGTCCTATGCAGAGGTAACAACGTCATCATCATCATCAATAGCAACAGCAGCATTTGCATCAACAACAGCAACAACAATAACATTAACAACAACAGCAACCACACGAGCGGCTTAAGGACTTCACTCAACATTCACTCATCTCCCATCAGCACATTGGTAACTAACTTGCTCTACGATTCGCTGCAACTGCCTTCATGATGGAGGTTGTGGTGTTGTTGTTGTTGCTGCCGCTGTTATTGTTGTTGTTGTTGTTGTTGTTATTATTGTTGTTGCTGCTGCTGCCGCTGCTGTTGTAACTGTTGCACACAAACACATCCACATATACACGCATATGCGTCGTCTGAAGTGACGGTTTGAAGTTATTAGTGGATTTAGCTTTGTGCTAGTTCTTGTTGTTGTGTGGGACACTCCCCGCCTGCTACAGCCCGCCCCCCGGGGGTGGTGGCGATGATCGGTGTGGTCGACGAAGGATGAGCGAACCACCAGCACCCATATAGGCGACACAATGTGACGTGCGACAATGTCGAAGTCGCAACAGGGCGAACGCGCCGCTCAGAGTGCATCTACTGCTGGTGCTTCTGATGCTACTGCCTGGTACCTGACGGTGATCGAGAGTGGTATTGGTGATGGTGGGGGGTTGTTTGTACCGGGGGTAAGTCGTTGCGTTTGCCGGTCTGACTGTTTGCAGTCTGTTCGCTTGCTGGCAAGCTGTCTGTGTGTCTGTTTGCACTGCGTTCGTTTTCGTGATGGCAACGACGGCGATGATGATGATGACGACGACGAAAAAACATTGCGTGTGAATGTGTATGTCAGAGTATACGTTCTTAACCGGACGAAGCCATCATCGGTCGAGGCAGTCTTCGGTAGCTAGAACTCTTCACCTACAATCCCCATCTCTCGCGCCTTCAGCGCAATCCTCCCATTCTCCGTCCCCCCCTCGGCACCCTAGCTCCCCTCAATCGACGAGCTCTCAGACCAGACCAGCGAGCATATATATCGAGAGAGCATCGAGCGCTCACGCGCGTACTCTCTCTATGCAGTCGTCATGAGTCGTTTGCCATGACTCTCGAACGTCGCCGAATTAAGCCTAAAACCGTAGTAGTAGTAGTAGTAGTATCAGCAGTCGTTGCAGAATTCCTTCTGCTACTTTTCTATTACTGTTTACGACGAGGACGACGGCGACGACGATGAAAGACACGAGACAAGAGAGATACGAGAGAGCAAAGAAGAGAACAAGAAGAAAAAGAAACAGATAAAGCAACAGCAGAGAGTTGGGATCGTCATCAATAGAGGAAAACGGCTAGAAGAAGCCAAATATGACTCAATGACGCGAAACAGCGTTTGTATGTCGTTGTTGTACCGATGTGGCTTTGTCCGCGGCGGCGGCGGCGGCGGTGTCCGCTTGTGGTGTAGGACTTAAATTCAAGTTCCCCCCGCGGTCGCCTGCCTGATCGCCTGATTCTTTAGCAGCGGCGCGCCAGGGTCCAGGCTAATCCTATCAAGGATCGGTCGGAACGAGCGCAGGAGATGATCGCCGCCACCACCACCATCATCATACTGATGAAGTTAGTGGTCTTGGAGCTCGTAGTGTTGGCGTTGGCGTTGTTGTTGTTGTTGCTGATAATGGCGACCTTGCTATAATGGCTAACGTTACAGTTTCGACTGCTGTTGCTGCTGCTGCTGCTGTTGCTTTATATTTTGCATCTGCTTCAGGCAGCAGGGTTTCTTTCTAGGCGTCGTTGTGACAGTTGCAATGCACACTTCATTGGTGATTATTACGACCAATATGGCTGATGATAACATCTCAGCTTCTGAACGACGTCGCTGAATTAGACGAGGCGTTTCCATATCGGCAGCATCGGCGGCATGATGACTGCGAGAGGCGGTATTCCGCCGAGCTTTGCTTCTCAACTAGCTTGTGTCTATCTATCTATCTATCTATCCATCTATGTAGCAATCTGGCTAGCTGGGGTGCTGTTGCTGGGAATACCTCACCTCACCTCATCTCTCCCCCCGCCCCCTCCCCCCTTACTGATTCTTGTTTGTCACGCCAGAGCATTGATTCTACGGCAAGCCACGAACTCAGTGATTGTCTGTCTGACTATCAATCGAAATTCAACCGTGTCGCAGCAGTAGAAGTATATATATATATAAGAAGGCAGCCTTTATCTAGCAGATAAAGGCTGCCTACTTATATATATATATATATATATATATATATATATATATGCAAGGGCCTCACAAGACCCGATAGAACGAAACTACAGATCTGACGAAGAGTCTCTAAAGTAACGAGAGAGAGAGAGAGAGAGAATGACGAGCAATGATCGATATCGACCATCTTTATTATCGTAGTGTGAGTTCGCTTTCCTGCAGTGCACTGTAAGGCACTGTTTTTTTTCAATAGATAGGCATCCTGTCATCATTATCATCATTCGTAACAACATCATTGCGACGTATCGGCAATGGCGTTGTTATATGTAAATAAATAAATGTATAAAGTAACTGATCTGCACCTGATCGAGCGGAAACTGAATTTGGCTTAGATGGGTGAAAGGCGGAGTCGAGTCTACCGTCCGCTTTTTCGTCACGAACAAAGTCCAGCGTGGCCAAGATCAACCGGCAGCGTCAAAGACCTGGAAATGCTACTCGATTACTACTCGGCATTTCAGCGGAGATACGTCCTAGCTTTATCTAACTAGTCACGACATAATGATGTACCAATCGTCTTAGTCGTTGTTGTCGTCGTCACACGGTACTTGGAACGGCAGTGAGGAATGTCTACGTAGGCGACACATGCAATGAGATAAGACTACTTCATTGGCGGGGTGCTGCAATTATATGAGGCACTTTCGAAAAGGCAGTTGAATGACACCTTCGTTGAGCCCTCGTCTGCCGGAGCAAATTACCCGAAAGCTTTGCAAATGATCCATCCACAGTCGTCGAAGATCGAATGTCTCGAGTTTCTTCGGGTTGGCTTACTTGAGCAACAGGTTGATAGTACGTGGTAATAATCGTACATAGAAGTCACCAGGCACAATCATTATGTGTCGTAGCTAACGAAATTGTCAACGACGCAACGAAATTGCGAACGAAACAAATTCATTTGGGACAGACAACCACCACATATGGCTTCATTTGTCCATAGACACCCTAGATCTAGATCTGCACACATTTGATTCACTAACTATTTACCTTATTACGAATCTATCTATCTACAACGAGTACTGATGCTCGAGTACTGGCACGAACTCGTACATTGTACATACGAGCGGATATCATAGACATGACGGTATTGGGTGTTGCTTCTTCAAGTTATCGACAATGTAGAATGAATTAGGCATATATATATATATATATATATATATATGGGGAGGGAGAAATAGAGATCTGTAGTGTATAGATGAAGGTAGAAACACAGTAAAGTGAGGGCGGGTCACTTTCTACTCGAAGGAGCGTAGTAGTTCGAGTGCTAGTTAATCGTTCGGAAACGGCACCGCCCGTGGCACCACGGAAGAGGAGGGGCACGATCTTGGCCTCAGATGGCCTCAAGCGTCGTCACGGCGCCTCTGGCGCTTGGCCCGTCGTGCGTCGAGTGTGTTAAGGTTGGCAGGGCGGGAGGGGATGGACATGCTATTGATCTGCTTGTTCCTCAATCGGCGGGCCGTGGACTCAAATGGACGCACACGAACATGTGTGTTCCGCTATGCGACACGATGTGTCTAAACGAACGCTATGCGACACGACGTCTCTAGATAAACGCCTTGTATCTATCTATCTACACTGCCACCATCACTCGGTGGGGTAGTTGTGGATGACGTCGTCACCCCAGACGCCCCCGAGCCCCCAAACAAGCACACCCCGAACCGGAGCAAAGGTCACGGACGACGGTGACGTTCGAAAGGACAGCGACCAAACGATCAAAGGGCGGCTCTGGTGGTCTCGGGTGGTCTGGTGTACACAATTCACTTAAGTGGAAAATTACGAACACTCAGTCCTAGCAGCTACAGCAGCAGCAGTGCCAACAACCGCATCGGTAGCAGCAATGTGACGATATGAGCATATGGGCTTGGCTGTTGTTAGACCTCTGTTCGCTATCTCTCTCTCTCTCTCTCTCTCTGTGTGTCGTAGATCCTCGACCTCATCTGACATGGCTCTCATTAAAACAACGCCTCGTGTCGCTTGGGTGTTGAATATGTCTATGTGAACTCTCTGTGAGTGTGTGTGTTTGGCAGTGGCATTCATTTGGGGCACGTACTGTGTCGTGGGGACGCCGATGTCTCTCCCGATGTAGTCATTTGGTCATTAAAAACAGATGCGGGGCACATTGCGGCGGAGCGGTACAGCGACAGCGAAAGACAACAGAGGCTCCTTCAACTTCATCACCCCCTCCCTCTCCCCCCACATGGCGTCTTCTCGGCCACCGTCGTAGCGTGGCTTGATTGTGGGTATAATTGTGCGATGACTAAAAATTGGCTGATAACTCAGAAAACAATTGGCGGTTGTAAATTATTTATCGTTGTCGTCGTCATCGTCGTCATCGTAGAAGAAGAAAAAATAGGAAGAAAGATATGCGTAGCAGTAAGTTTATAAAATAACAGTGTGTAGTTGTAACAACAGCGATTAAGAAGAATAGGCATGACCAGGCAATGGCAAGTGTATACTTGTTGATCTAATAAGAAAAATACATATTATTATTAATATTACTATAATACTCGGGATTATACAATTACATATCAATTACGTATGCTCCGAGTGGTGTCGAACAGCAATGCCGTTCTACTGCCGGAACCGGTGGCAAACACGAAACGTAGTAAGCATGCGGGAACTTGTTCGGAGGGGAGCGGTTTTTGTCGTCGGAGGAGGAGGAAAAATGGATTTTACCCACATGCGATCGCGTGTGGCCTTTGTGTTGCCAACCTTCCGACTAGATGCTAACGAAGCTGAACAAACTGAAGAGAAATCTACACGCGTTAGTGCTAAACCGATTAATGACACCCCACCTTGCTCCATAGTAGCGAGCTAAACGGGAACTAGTTGAATAAAAAGAAGATGTCTTCTCTACGCATATTGACGTGCCGGACTCGTCCGTATAAACTAGGTCGGAGAGCTCTGATCTGAGGTGACCCAAGACCTCACGACTCTGTTCCACGTTATCCCGCAAACGTCCATCGAATTTCCATCATAACCAACGACCTGATTGACTTAATGACAGTTTTCCGCTTAATGACCGCTTTTGCTTCGTAAACAGTTTGCGCGCTTACTGGTTTCTCATAGTTAGTGGCGATTGTAGTCGCGGTTCATGTATTTGCTGTACTAATAGTAACAACAGTGGTCATCCCCGTCGTTTCGACATGTGCTTGCTTTTCTTAAGCACTGTCGACATTTTTCTTTACTTGGTTGTGCTTTCCGTTCGAGTTTTGTTTTGCTTTGTGCATACGATGGCGCTTCATGGCGCTCCGCATGGTGGCATCGTCACGTGAGCAAAACTTTGCTTTCTGCTGGCTGGCTGGAGTTTTGCGACACAATCTGACCTCTTCGCCACCGGATTGTGGCCGCCGCTGCTAGCTGGCGGTCATCATCAAGCGTGGCTAAGTAATTGTCTTAATAGTCGCGATATTAACCGAAATATGAATAATAATCATGCTTGTCATAAAAATGCTACTTGAACAAAAAAAAATGAATATAAATAGTAATAATCAGTACTGACGAGTAATTGCTTTAAATATGTACGTGTGTGCTTGTGTATGTGTATATGGGTGTGCGCCTGTGTACAACTCGGGGGGAAAGCCAAGTAGGTGAACAAAGAAGATGAGAGACGCAAAACAAGCTAAGGGAGGACAAAACCCCCGACAGAAACTCTTTCTCTGACGTAAAAGTGAGAACAAGAAACGCAGATGGGATGAGATAGGATGGGGAAGGGAGGGGGGGGGGGAACGGGCCCGACGAGAACGAAACGACTTCGAAGAATTCTGGGGTTGAAGCTGGAGAAGCTTAAATGAAAGACGACCATGTGATGGTCTACGAGGACGAAGACGGCCTCGCGCGTACAACAACCAAACCGTGCCGAGTCTTTGTGTTTATTTCGCTCTTTCTCTTTGTTGCTCAATTTTGTCTTCCTTGTTTTGTCGAAGTTGTCCCATTTTCCCAACAGTGAAGACACGTTGCCGCTATTGTGCGTACGTACCGCTTTGTCGCCTGTGTGCTGCTGCTGTTGTTGTTAGAGCAGCGGAAATTGTTGTTGTTATTGTTGATAATGCTGTTACCATGTTCTTCTTGTTGCCGCGGTTGTAGTTATTGTTGTTGAAGAGGCTGTGAGGGTGGTGGTTATGAGGAGCAGTTGACGGTGCGTTTAAGCGTTTAAGTCCTTCTTCTTGTAATGTGAGAATAAATTTATATATATATATATATATATATATATATGCATATATATATGAATATATATATTTATACATATATATGTATATATATATATGAATATATATATTCCTGTAGTAGATGTGCGCACGAAGCATGGTTATCACGGTGCACTAGCGGTGGTCCACTTACTTGAGGGCATATTTCATCTTGAGAGATCTCGCAACGCATGGTTACCCCCATCACGGCCGAGGCGCGATGGCGCACAGACCGGGGAATAACGCCTGTTAGAAAATTGTCGGTTAAAAACAGGCGGCGGATTCTGACAGCAGAACACAGAGACGATGAACGCGGCTCGAAGGAAACACGAAGGGAACACGTTTTAGATGACATTTCGCTACCGGAATTTTAGACGCAAGTGACCGCGACGGTAATACGAGTTATGTAATTATGAAAACTGTGATAAAAACAATGGCAATAACAATACTAATATGAAGTTATAATAAAAACAATAAATATGTATGGTAATTTCCGGGAAATTCCGATTTCAGACGACGTTGACAGGCAACCAAAGTAGCACATAGCAAAGGTCAATAGAGCAGGTCGTCACTGTGTCGTTGAACGCTTGACTAGGTTCTCTATTCCGCTTAGTAGCTTTCTCTTGCGCTGAACTCAACTAGGAAGGCCAACTTACTAATGCTCGTGTATAGTTACCGTACATTAGGCGCGTCTACAGAAAGCACGATTAGTCGTTGCCGAAACCAGGCACAGATATGCGTGACAGGGTTAGATCAGATCTTAATATTTCGGTGAAGATAGGTCATTGTATTTTAGACTAGGCTATATCTTGTTTAACTATTTGCTCTGCAGCGGGCAAATACTTAAACAAGTGCTTGCCCGCTTCAGGGCATTGTCCTACTACAAGACTAGGACCTTTGAACAGACAGAGGGCTATGTAAACTAGCCTAGTAGCACTGGCAGCAGCCACCACAACAACGCAAAATACGAACAGCAAATCACCAGCAAAAACAACAACAACAACAACACTCCAATCTAATCGATAATGTATGTATGGCTTTCGGTCTGTGCGCTTCAGGAGACGGGCTCAATTCGGCCCGGCGTGATTGGCGGGTCGAAACCGCGCGTCGCCACGCCGGACGTCGAGAAGCGCATCGAGGACTACCGGCGCGAGAATCCACGCATCTTCTCGTGGGAGATCCGCGACCGCCTCGTCAAGGAGGGCATCTGCGACCCGAACACGGCGCCGTCGACGAGCTCGATCTCGCGTCTGCTGCGCGGCAATGGCGCCTCGCTGCCCGAGGGGCCCGGGGGCTCGGAGGTTATGGCGGCGAACATGGCGGCGGCGGCGGCAGTGGTGACGGAGCCAGCGACGACGATGCCAAGACGGCGTTTGAACTCGGGCTCGCTCACGAACTCATGAACAGCGGCCACAATAGCCCGGCTTCGGGGGTGCTGGGCCAGCCTCTATCGGCCAGCGGCAGCCCGTTGGCCGCCGGAGGTCCCAGCACAAGTCCGGTTCTGACGGGCCAGACCAACCTCGGACTGACCAGCACCAACGCCGTTCTCGGCTCGAGCGGAGGAAGCGGTACCGGTGGATGCAACGGTGTGGGTGGTGGTGGCGGCGGTGGTGGCGGAAGTGGTGGTGTGGGCGTCAAGCAACACAAGCACACCATCGACGGAATCCTCGCTCCGGACTCGCGCCTTAAGGATGACTGTAAGTCGTTGTCGCACAGCTAAATCCGAGCTGCATTCGGTGCATTCGCTCTCAAACTCTAGTTCTCACTCACATAAAACAAATATAATAGAATACAACAGAAAGCGCCTTTATCTACCGAATAAATTGGTGGAAAAGGAGACTAGGTAGGCAAGGACGCCCACGAAGCCGCCTTGTTTGCGGTTCTCTAGCCACACGCCAGGCGAACATATTGTTGATTGTTTTAAGTCTTGCAATACGCCTATACCAAGTTGATTACCATATAATCAACAATATTAAATTATTATCATAAAAAAACACGATCTTGAATTGACTTGTGTTTGCTCGACTGTGCGTCTGCACATACATATTTCCATTGCAATTCATCGACATATGTAGACCGGTCGGACTAACATATTCGAGCAAGTATTCGCTTTACGAACTGTATACGTGAAACAAAAAGGAAGCTTCTAACGTAGTGAGGTGTGCTGCAGCAGCAGCCAGATTTCAATCGTACTAAAAGTAATAGGTGCAGCATTAAAGAACAGTATATTTCTAAACAAGACCCAGAAGACAAGAATCACAAGCACATACTAACGGTAAGGAAATACAGAAGTTCATTCCGCGAGCACACGGCTCTATCTGTCTGTATGCGCGCATAATGTAGACGGCCAATATCTGCCAATATCCAACGGATGCATATGAACAATATTGTTGTACTAAAATAGATCGGACAATAGCTCTGTTAGCTTCGCGGCGTGGTAGTAGAGCTATCGAACATTTTTTAATTGAATATATATATATTATTTTATTTATATATATATATATATATATATATGTTATTTTATATATATATATATTTTTGTTTGTCGATTCTTTTGTCGATGCGAACTTCACGCCAATTGTTTTCTAGTTCTGTTCGTATCGTGTTGAAAGCGTGCTTTTGGAAAGCGTCCTGGATCTCTCGTGGTTCATCTCGTACGAGCCCGTGAGAACAGACAAAAAAAGCGGAGACGATGGCAAACAATGCAGATCGGCTAGGATGTGATACATAGACATAGGAGTGCAAACCAAGAAATTTCGAACGCCGACAATATCGCGACGGGCCCAGCCATTGCAGTGGGGTGTCGTCATAATGACGGCCCGGCGGACACCCCAGTCGCGGGGATCGGCTGGACATACTATCTGTAAACCAAGTACACAGCAAACCACAGTCCCGTTTCCACATTTTTCGTGTTCCACCATGTCCGGAAACAACTGATAGATGTCGTCGACGGCAATCATGTATATGGTGGTGTTGTTGTTTGCTACTGTACTTTTTATTGCTCATCAAGATAATGATGATGATAATGATGGTGGTGGTGGTGGTAGTTGTAGTCGTGAGGCTACGCAGAAACGCTACCATCAATAAAAAAGAAGTGTAGAAACGAGAGCGGTCATCGGTTGCCATCTTCTTTCATTTGTTTACTATTTTTCTCTCCCCTTTTTTCGTTGACCAACTGACCCGATTGATGATCGTAGAAGTTGTCATTGTCGCTGTTGCCGCTGCTGCTTATTGTTGTCGTCTGTTGTTGTTGTTGTTGCTGCTGCTGCTGTTGTTGTTGCCCGTCGTCGTCATTGTCGTTTCGCCATCAAAATTTCTCGCTGTGTGTAGTGTGCAGCGCAAAAGTTTGCCGTCGTGTGTCGTGTGTGACCACTTTGTCAGACGTCCATCTATCTGTCATCCACTACGGGTTGTAGTTCCCCCCCTTTCGTTCGATCCAACTCGACCCGACT
>QVRM01004399.1:0-109182 GCA_003439945.1 Dermanyssus gallinae | reverse complement strand
GAAGAACACCACTATCACCGAGAGAAGAACACCACTATCACCACGAAGAACACCACTATCACCGAGAAGGACAACAGTATCACCACTAACCACAACACTACAATCGGCTGACAACAAAACACTATCACTATTAACAACCAACACTATCACAACTAACAGCAGCACATACACCACTAAACAACAACACTATTACACCCATTAGCAACAATACAATCACAATTAATAATAACACGATCACCATCACGACGAAAAACCACAGTACCACCACTAACTACAACACTATCACCATTAACAACAACGCTATCACCACGACAAACAACACTATCACCACAATGAACAACACCATCACCATTAGCAACAACACTATCACTACGAAGAACAACACTATCACCACGAAGAACAACACTATCACTACGAAGAAACAACACTATCACTACGACGAACAACACTATCACCACGAAGAACAACACTATCACCACGAAGAACAACACCATGACGAATAATACTATTACCACTAACCACAACACTATCACCAATAACATCAATCCTATCACCATTAACAAACACAAACACAATTAACAAAAACACTATCACCATTAACAACACGAACACCACGAAAAACAACACTACCATTGCTAACAATAATACAATCATCACTAAGAGCAGCACAATCATCACTAGCAACAACACTACCATCACGAAGAATAACACAATCACTATGATTAATACTACTATCACCACTAGCCACAACATTATCACCAATAACATCAACCCTATCATTATTATCAACAACACTATCACCACTAACAACAATACAATCACAATTAACTACAAAACTATTACCTCTAACAGCAACACAATCATTATTAACAACAACACTATTACTATGTAGAACAAAACTATCACCACTAACCACAACACTACAACCGCTAACAACACTATCACCCACTAAGAACAGCACAATCGTCATTAACAACAACACTATCACCACTAGCCACAACACTACAATCGCTAACAATACAATCACCACCAAGAACAACACTATTACCATGAAGAACAACATTATTACCGCGAAGAACAACACTAACCACAACACTACCATCGCTTACAACAACACAATTACAATTAACAACAACACTATCATCACTAAGAACAGCACAATCATTATTAACAACAACACTATTACCATGAAGAACAACACTATAACCACTAACCACAACACTACAATCGCTAACAACACTATCATCATTAAGAACAACCCTATAACTACTAAGAGCAGCACACACTTTCACTACTAACCACAACACTTTCACCAGTAGCAACAACACTATCACCACTAACCACAACACTCTGACCAGTAGCGACAATACTATCACCACTAACAGCAGCACACTCATAATTAACAAGAACACTATTGCCATCACCACGAAAACAACACCATCACCACTAGCCACAACACTACAATTGCTAAAAAGAACACCACCACCACTAACAACAACACTATCACCATGAAGAACAACACTATCACCACTAACCACAACACTACCATCGCTCACAACAACACAATTACAATTAACACTATCACCACTGAGAGCAGAACAATCATCACTAACAACAACACTATCACCACGAAAAACACCACCATCAATATGAAGGCCAACTATCGACTCTATCACTATTAACATCCAAGCATTAACGACAACACAATCACAATTAACAATCACACTATCACCACTAAACGACAACACTATCACCATTCGCCAAACACTATCACCGCTAACAACAACACTGTCACCATTACCAACAACATTATCACCATAAAGAACAACACTATTATCACGAAGAACAACACAATCACCACTAACCACAATACTTTCACCATTAACATCATGTCACTATAACCATAAAGAGCAGCAATATCACCACGAATAATAACACTATTACCACTAAATACAACACTTCCATCGCTAATAATAACACGAACACCATTTGCAATTACACTATCACAATTAACAACAACACTATCACCACGAAAAACGCCACTATAACGACGAAGAGCGACACTATCACCGTTAACCACAGCACTATCACTATTAACATCAACTCGATCTCTATTAACAACAACACAATCACAAGTAATAACAACACTATCACCATAAACAACAACACTATAACCATAAAGAACAACACCATCACCACTAAGAGCAGCACACCCACCACTAACAACAACACTATTAACAACAGCACTATTGCTACTAAACGCAGCACACACTTTCACCACTAACCACAACACTATCGACAATAGCAACAACACTATCAGCACTAACAACTACACTGTCACTGAGAAGAACAACACCATCACCACGAAGAACAGCACTATAATCGCTGACAGCAACACTATCACCACGAAGACAAACACTATCACCACGAAAAACACCATTATCAGCACTAACCACAACACTATCACCACTAACCGCAACGCTATCACTGAGAAGAACAACACTATCACCACGAAGGACACCACTATCACCACGAAGAACACCACATCACCACGAAGAACACCACTATCACCACGAAGAACACCACTATCACCACGAAGAACACCACTATCACCACGAAGAACACCACTATCACCACGAAGAACACACCCTATTAGCCACACGAAGAACACCACTATCACCACGAAGAACACCACTATCACACGAAGAACACCACTTCACCACTATACACCACTATCACCACCGGAAGAGCACCACTATCCCACAGACACACTATCACCACGAAGAAACAACACTCATCACCACAGACACCCCCTAGAACACCACTATCACCACTAACCACAACACTATCACCATTATCAACAACAGATCACTGAGAAGAACACCACTATCACCACGAAGAACACCACTATCACCACGAAGAACACCACTATCACCACGAAGAACAACACTATCACCACGAAGGACAACACTATCACCACGAAGAACACCACTATCACCACGAAGAACAACACTATCACCACGAAGAACAAACACTCTCACCACGAAGAACACCACTATCACCACTAACCACAACACTATCACCATTTATCAACAACACACTATCACTGAGACGAACACCCACTATCACCACGAAGAACACCACTATCACCACGAAGAACACCACTATCACCACGAAGAACAACACTATCACCACGAAGGACAACACTATCACCACGAAGAACACCACTATCACCACGAAGAACAACACTCTCACCACGAAGAACACCACTATCACCACTAACCACAACACTATCACCATTATCAACAACACTATCACTGAGAAGAACAACACTATCACCAAGAAGAACACCACTGTCACCGAGAAGAACACCCAATCACCGAGAGGAACAACACTGTCACCGAGAAGAACAACACTGTCACCGAGAAGAACAACACTATCACCACTAAGAGCAGCACACCCACGACTAACAACAACACTATTACCATGAAAAATGCCGCTATTACCACGAAGAACCGCTATATGCGGTATTTATAGAAGACCGCTATATGCGGTATTTATAGATCTTAAAGCCGCCTTTGACCTAGCGCCGAGAAACATAATTATGGAGAAGCTAGCCTTGGAGGGAGTTCCGAATCAGCTGTTAAAAATTTTGGGGGCCATCCTTAGGGAGAACATAGTATGCATCGACAACGGTATAGGGATTGTGGGAACAGTAAAGCAAACAACCGGCGTGGCTCAAGGAGACGGGCTTAGCCCGTTGCTTTTTTCAGTATTATTGGGAGAACTACCCAACCGGGTGAGACAGGGGTGGACTCGAGAGTGGGCAAGTACTTTAATGTATGCAGATGACATTGTAATCTATGGTAGGAGTCTATTTAGGGTTAAACAGGGACTGGAACGAATAATTGATTATATGGACGAGATGGGGCTTAGCATAAACTGGCAAAAGACAGTAGCAGTTAAGTTTCGACGAGGGGGTCGATTAGCAAAAAACGACGTTATTCAAGCTAGGGGCAATGTAGTACAATTTGTAAATAAATTTATTTATCTGGGTCTCACTATAACGTCGAATGGTAGCAGTTTCCGAAGACATATAGAAAGCAGAGTGGGAAAAGCAATCCGAGCGGCAGCAGCAATTAAGAGCCCGCAAATGTTGTCAATACATACCGCCTCCGCTCTTTTCAAAATTAAAATAGAACCAATAGCAACATTCGGTATATCACTTATATGGGAAAAATTGGGAGAAACAGAACTGCAGTTACTAGATAGAGCCAGATTTTTCTTTATGAAACGGGTTTTGGGTTTAGCCAATTCAAGTAAGAATAGAATAGTTCATATCTTAGAGGGGGGGAGTTTAATGACACAGGAATTACAACTTCGATGGGGTTTACCTAGGACGAAAGCGTTTGAGGCTTATACTTTGAAGTGGACGGAAAAATTGAAGGGAATCGATTTAGGAATATATAATACGGTAGCGATGACAAGCACGGCCTGGCGAGCAGCGGGGTATAAAGGCAGACATTTAACTACGGCGTTTGCAGCCCACGGGTTTCATCACGTGTTATGTAGCACGGAAGAATTCCACGATCCTCAGGAGTGTTGCAGGTGCACGAGGTGCTCTGCCCAGTGCGATAGATACCACGCCGCAGCATGTCCTGCAGTTCAGTCAATAGCTGAGCTTGCAAGATGAGAGAAGACCCAATGACGTGAAGGAAGCACTAGTTGTGTCTGATGTATATGTTTATAATTTTACCCAACCTGGGTGTTAATAAACCATAATAATAATATATAATTACCTGCGCTTGCCCGCCTACCTCGCTCCTCATCCTAGGGCAATACTACAGCCGCCGTGCACGCCTTTGCTGCCGCTTCGGCGTCGGACGCCCTGGTTTCCGTCGGGCTAAGGGATCGTTGAACGCACATTACACCGAACGCTTGAGATAACAAAGCGCGCATCTCTTTTATACAGGCAAAGATCCGGGCGGCGTCCTAACAGGCAAAGATCATCACCATCATGCCGCGGAAATAAACCAGAACAACTAACCGCAATACGGTTAGTTGTTCTGGTGTGGTACTAACAACAACACTATCACGACGAAGAAGAACCCTACCACGTCTAATCATAGCACTATCACCACTTACCACAATTATTTTACCATTAGCAACAACACTATCACCATTAACTACAACACAACCACAATTAACAACAACACTATCACCAATAACAGCAGCACCGTCATTATTAATAGCAACACCATCACCATTAACAACATTATTTCCTCTAACCACAACACAATCACGACTAACAACAACAAAATCATCACTAAAAACAACACTTTCACTACGAGGCACACCACTATCATCACGAAGAACAACACCATGAGGAATAACACTATCACCACTAACCACAACACTATCACCAATAACATCAATTTTATCACTATTAACAATAACACAATCACAATTAACAAAAACATTATCATTATTATCAACAACACTATCGCCACTAACAACAACACTATCATCATTAACAACAACACTATTACCATGAAGAGCAACACTATCAACACGAAGAACAACACTATCATCACGAAGAACAACACTATCGCCACTAACCACCACACTATTACCTTTAGCAACAACACTATAATCACAAACCACAACACTATTACCTTTAGCAACAACACTATTACAATTAGCAACAACATTATCACTATGAACAACAACAAACACTACCACCACTAACAGCAACAAAATCAACACTAACAATAACACTATCACTATGAGGAACAACAATATCACCGCGAAGACAACACCATTACGACGAAGAACAACACTCTCTACAACACTATCACAATTAACAACACTATCACCATTAGCCACAACACTATCATCGCTAACAACAACACTAACACCATTAACGACAGCAACTAAATGTTTACTAACAACAACACGAACACCACAAAGAACAACACTATTATTGCTAACAACAACACTATCACTACGAAGAACACCACTATTATCACGAAGAATAACACTATCACCATGAAGAATAATACTATCACCACTAACCACAACACTATCACCAATAACATCAATCCTATCATTATTAACAACAACACAATCACAATTAATAACACTTTTACCTCTAACAGCAACACAATCATCATTAACAACAACACTAGTACCATGAAGAACAACACCATCACCCCGAAGAACACCACTATTATCACGAAAAACACCACGATCACCATGAAGAACAACACTATCACCACTGAGAGCAGCACAATCATCACTAACAACACTATCATCACGAAAAACACCACCATCAATATGAAGACCAACCATCTATCACCATTAATAACAATACTATCACCACGAAGAACAACACTATAACCATGAAGAGCAGTAATATCACCACGAAGAACAACACTACTACCACTAACTACAACACTAACATCGCTAATAACAACACTAACACCATTTACAGCAACACTATCACAATTAACAACAACATTATTACCATTAAGAGCAGCACAATTATTACTAACAACACTATCACCACGAACCACACCAGTATCACCACGAGGAACACTACTATCACCACGAGGAACACTACTATCACCACGAGGAACACCACTATTACCACGAAAAACGCCACTATTACCACGAAGGACAACACTATCACCACGAAGAACAACACTATCACAATTAACAACAACACAATCACAAGTAATAACAACACAATCACCATTAACAACAGCACTATCACCACGAAGAACAATAATATCACCATTAACAACAACACTATTACTATGAAGAACAACAATATCACGACAAAGAACAACACCATCACCACTAACCACAACACTATCACCATTAACAACAGGACTATAACTACTAAATGCAGCACACACTTTCACCACTAACCACAACACTATCGCCAATAGCGACAACACTTTCACCACTAACAACTATAGTATCACCACGAAGATGGAGCGCCCCTTTGCACGCTGAGGCACAACGACGTCTATTTAATGAAGCTGCCGACGACACGACCAGAGCTCGCCTAAACGCCGTGTCCGCCAAGGATTCAGGCGTTTGGTTACACGCGCTTCCCAGTGCATCCACAGGTACCCTTCTTGATGACGAGACGATTCGCATAGCAGTAGGCCTACGACTAGGGACAGACCTAGTTAGCCCGCATCGGTGTCAATATGGTCACCCCACGAATGTTGGCTTTTTGCTCCTGGTGTTCGGACCAGACAGCTAATTCGCAAAGTCGGCACTATGTTAAATATGTCAACCGGTGATAGCAGATCGTCGTCCTTTTTTAAACAACGTCTGGATCTTGACATACAACGTGGAAGCGCAGCCTCCGTTCGTCACTATCACCAAGAAGAACACCAATATCACCAAGAAGAACACCACTATCACCAAGAAGACTACCACTATCACCAAGAAGAACACCACTATCACCGAGAAGAACACCACTATCACCGAGAAGAACACCACTATCACCGAGAAGAACACCACTATCACCACGAAGAACACCACTATCACCGAGAAGAACAACACCATCACCACGAAAAAGCACACTAACCACAACACTATCATCACGACGAACACTACGATCACCACAAAGAACACCACTATTACCACTAACCACAACACTATCACCATTAGCAACAACACTATCACTATTAACAACAACACTATCACAATTAACAACAACACTACTACCAATAAGAGCAGCACAATGATCACCAACAACAACACTATCACCAAGAAGAACACCACTATACCGAGAAGAACACCACTATCACCGAGAAGAACACCACTATCACCGAGAAGAACACCACTTTCACCAAGAAGAACACCACTATCACCAAGAAGAACACCACTATCACCGAGACGAACAACATCATAACCACGAAAAAGCACACTAACCACAACACTATCATCACGAAGAACACTACGATCACCACAAAGAACACCACTATTACCACTAACCACAACACTAACACCATTAACAACAGGACTATAACTACTAAATGCAGCACACACTTTCACCACTAACCACAACACTATCGCCAATAGCGACAACACTTTCACCACTAACAACTATAGTATCACCACGAAGATGGAGCGCCCCTTTGCACGCTGAGGCACAACGACGTCTATTTAATGAAGCTGCCGACGACACGACCAGAGCTCGCCTAAACGCCGTGTCCGCCAAGGATTCAGGCGTCTGGTTTTCTCTTTCGCGTTTGAGACGTTGGGTGCTCCTGGTGTTTGGACCAGACAGCTAATTCGCAAAGTCGGCACTATGTTAAATATATCAACCGGTGATAGCAGATCGTCGTCCTTTTTTAAACAACGTCTGGATCTTGACATACAACGTGGAAGCGCAGCCTCCGTTCGTGGCACTCTTCTGAAGTGGTCTCGACTTAGCCTAGACAAAGCGGACACGTAATAATCACAATACACACCCGCTAGACCCATTGGCATAGCTAATCTTCCGTAATATGTGCCCCGCATACATACTGTAATATACAAAAAAAAACTACAAAAACAATTGTTCACCACGAAGAACAACACCATCACGACGAACATTATCACCACTAACCACAAAACTACCATCGCTAAGAACAAAACCGTCACCAATTACAACAACACTATCACCACTAAGAACAGCATAATCATCACTAACAACAACACTATGAGCACGAATAACAACACTATGACTGAGAAGAACAACATCATCACCACGAAGAACAACACACGATTACCACTAAGAGCAGCACAATCATCAGTCACAACAACACTATCACCACGAAGAACCACACTATCACCGAGAAAAACAACACCATCACCACGAAAAAGCACACCAACCACAACACTATTATCACGAAGAACACTACGATCACCACAAAGAACACCACTATCACCACTAACCACAACACTATCACCATTAGCAGCAACACTATCACTATTAACAGCAACACTATCACAATTAACAACACTACTACCATTAAGAGCAGCGCAATAATCACCAACAACACCACTATCACCAAGAAGAACACCACTATCACCGAGAAGAACACCACTATCACCGAGAAGAACACCACTATCACCACGAAGAACACCACTATCACCGAGAATAACACCACTATCACCACGAAGAACACCACTATCACCACGAAGAACACCACTATCACCACGAAGAACACCACTATCACCACGAAGACACACCACTATCACCGAGAATAACACCACTATCCACCGAGAAAAAACACCACTGTCACCAAGAAGAACACCACTATCACCACGAAGAACACCACATCACCGAGAAGAACTCCACTATCACCGAGAAGAACACCACTATCACCACAAAGAACACCACTATTACCGAGAAAGAACACCACTATCACCAAGAAGAACACCACTATCACTGAGAAGAACACCACTATCAACACGAAGAACACCACTATCGCCGAGAAAAACACCACTATCACCGAGAAGAACACCACTATCACCGAGAAGAACACCACTATCACCACGAAGAACACAACTATCACCGAGAAGAACAATACCATCATCACGAAAAAGCACACTAACCACAACAATATCATCACAAAGAACACTACGATCACCACAAAGAACACCACTATTACCATTAACCACAACACTATCACCACTAACCACAACACTATCACCACTAACCACAACACTATCACCATTAGCAACAACACTATCACTATTAACAACAACACTACTACAATTAAGAGCAGCACAATGATCACCAACAACAACACTACCACCAAGAAGAACACCACTATACCGAGAAGAACATCACTATCACCCAGAAGAACACCACTATCACCGAGCAGAACACCACTATACCGAGAAGAACACCACTATCACCGAGAAGAACACCACTATCACCAAGAAGAACACCACTATCATCGAGAAGAACACCACTATCACCGAGAAGAACACCACTATCACCACGAAGAACACCACTATCACCGAGAAGGACAACAGTATCACCACTAACCACAACACTACAATCGCTGACAACAACACTATCACTATTAACAACAACACTATCACAACTAACAGCAGCACATACACCACTAACAACAACACTATTACCACCATTAGCAACAATACAATCACAATTAATAATAACACGATCACCATCACGACGAAAAACCACAGTACCACCACTAACTACAACACTATCACCATTAACAACAACGCTATCACCACGACAAACAACACTATCACCACAATGAACAACACCATCACCATTAGCAACAACACTATCACTACGAAGAACAACACTATCACCACGAAGAACAACACTATCACTACGAAGAACAACACTATCACTACGACGAACAACACTATCACCACGAAGAACAACACTATCACCACGAAGAACAACACCATGACGAATAATACTATTACCACTAACCACAACACTATCACCAATAACATCAATCCTATCACCATTAACAAACACAAACACAATTAACAAAAACACTATCACCATTAACAACACGAACACCACGAAAAACAACACTACCATTGCTAACAATAATACAATCATCACTAAGAGCAGCACAATCATCACTAGCAACAACACTACCATCACGAAGAATAACACAATCACTATGATTAATACTACTATCACCACTAGCCACAACATTATCACCAATAACATCAACCCTATCATTATTATCAACAACACTATCACCACTAACAACAATACAATCACAATTAACTACAAAACTATTACCTCTAACAGCAACACAATCATTATTAACAACAACACTATTACTATGTAGAACAAAACTATCACCACTAACCACAACACTACAACCGCTAACAACACTATCACCACTAAGAACAGCACAATCGTCATTAACAACAACACTATCACCACTAGCCACAACACTACAATCGCTAACAATACAATCACCACCAAGAACAACACTATTACCATGAAGAACAACATTATTACCGCGAAGAACAACACTAACCACAACACTACCATCGCTTACAACAACACAATTACAATTAACAACAACACTATCATCACTAAGAACAGCACAATCATTATTAACAACAACACTATTACCATGAAGAACAACACTATAACCACTAACCACAACACTACAATCGCTAACAACACTATCATCATTAAGAACAACCCTATAACTACTAAGAGCAGCACACACTTTCACTACTAACCACAACACTTTCACCAGTAGCAACAACACTATCACCACTAACCACAACACTCTGACCAGTAGCGACAATACTATCACCACTAACAGCAGCACACTCATAATTAACAAGAACACTATTGCCATCACCACGAAAACAACACCATCACCACTAGCCACAACACTACAATTGCTAAAAAGAACACCACCACCACTAACAACAACACTATCACCATGAAGAACAACACTATCACCACTAACCACAACACTACCATCGCTCACAACAACACAATTACAATTAACACTATCACCACTGAGAGCAGAACAATCATCACTAACAACAACACTATCACCACGAAAAACACCACCATCAATATGAAGGCCAACTATCGACTCTATCACTATTAACATCCAAGCATTAACGACAACACAATCACAATTAACAATCACACTATCACCACTAACGACAACACTATCACCATTCGCCAAACACTATCACCGCTAACAACAACACTGTCACCATTACCAACAACATTATCACCATAAAGAACAACACTATTATCACGAAGAACAACACAATCACCACTAACCACAATACTTTCACCATTAACATCATGTCACTATAACCATAAAGAGCAGCAATATCACCACGAATAATAACACTATTACCACTAAATACAACACTTCCATCGCTAATAATAACACGAACACCATTTGCAATTACACTATCACAATTAACAACAACACTATCACCACGAAAAACGCCACTATAACGACGAAGAGCGACACTATCACCGTTAACCACAGCACTATCACTATTAACATCAACTCGATCTCTATTAACAACAACACAATCACAAGTAATAACAACACTATCACCATAAACAACAACACTATAACCATAAAGAACAACACCATCACCACTAAGAGCAGCACACCCACCACTAACAACAACACTATTAACAACAGCACTATTGCTACTAAACGCAGCACACACTTTCACCACTAACCACAACACTATCGACAATAGCAACAACACTATCAGCACTAACAACTACACTGTCACTGAGAAGAACAACACCATCACCACGAAGAACAGCACTATAATCGCTGACAGCAACACTATCACCACGAAGACAAACACTATCACCACGAAAAACACCATTATCAGCACTAACCACAACACTATCACCACTAACCGCAACGCTATCACTGAGAAGAACAACACTATCACCACGAAGGACACCACTATCACCACGAAGAACACCACTATCACCACGAAGAACACCACTATCACCACGAAGAACACCACTATCACCACGAAGAACACCACTATCACCACGAAGAACACCACTATCACCACGAAGAACACCACTATCACCACGAAGAACACCACTATCACCACGAAGAACACCACTATCACCACGAAGAACAACACTATCACCACGAAGAACAACACTCTCACCACGAAGAACACCACTATCACCACTAACCACAACACTATCACCATTATCAACAACACTATCACTGAGAAGAACACCACTATCACCACGAAGAACACCACTATCACCACGAAGAACACCACTATCACCACGAAGAACAACACTATCACCACGAAGGACAACACTATCACCACGAAGAACACCACTATCACCACGAAGAACAACACTATCACCACGAAGAACAACACTCTCACCACGAAGAACACCACTATCACCACTAACCACAACACTATCACCATTATCAACAACACTATCACTGAGAAGAACACCACTATCACCACGAAGAACACCACTATCACCACGAAGAACACCACTATCACCACGAAGAACAACACTATCACCACGAAGGACAACACTATCACCACGAAGAACACCACTATCACCACGAAGAACAACACTCTCACCACGAAGAACACCACTATCACCACTAACCACAACACTATCACCATTATCAACAACACTATCACTGAGAAGAACAACACTATCACCAAGAAGAACACCACTGTCACCGAGAAGAACACCCAATCACCGAGAGGAACAACACTGTCACCGAGAAGAACAACACTGTCACCGAGAAGAACAACACTATCACCACTAAGAGCAGCACACCCACGACTAACAACAACACTATTACCATGAAAAATGCCGCTATTACCACGAAGAACACCACTATCAACATCATAAATGAAACAGGGAGGGGAAAATGTGAAAAAAAAATGGGAGAACCTTCAGAAAGCAGATGACAATGAGCAAATTAAAAAGGAACTAGTGAAGGAATGGCGACTGAAATACGGCCAGTGAAAACCAGCATCCTAGGCGATAGGGAAGTAAGAGCACTCCTGCTGCAGGAGGAGATCGCTAAGTATGTGGATGTGATCAAGCGATTGGCCCAGCTCGTCGGCAAACCTGCTATGTTAAACATTTGCTATTAAGAAATTGAACAGGATGGAACAGCCTCCCGAGTCTGGCGAAACGCTCAACACGGGCGCTATTGATGGGGAAAGATCAGCGAAGAAGAAAACCCCGAAGCCGTCCCTTGAAATATTAGGGACAACAATATATACAATAGGCAAAACAATGAGCGGCAAATAAAGGACCGATCCAGGTGGAAGAATAGGGTTTTGGACATTACAGAAGCGATCAACCCTCTGAAAGCCACAAAAGCAGCGGAATAGTAGAAGCAGAACCAATGTCTACTATATACCGACACTGTTATTAATTACCGCAAACAACAAGATGCAGGCAGAATGGTCGAGTACCCTGCAGCGGGGGGTAGGCGCCACGGTAAGGAATATTGTGCACCTCCGCGACGGCGGCATCAAAATAGTGTACAAGGAAAATCAAAGAAGCAGCGACAACAACGATCTTGGGTAGATTAGCGCTCGGAACCAACGAGTCCCAACCAACCAATAGAGTACGAATTCTGGGACTAAGCAAGGACATTATAGAGGAAGACATTGAATAGGTAGAGACGATTTCTACCGAGGAACCTCGGGACAATACGATGAACAATGGAGAAACAGTAAGACGAAGCGCTCTTGGCTAAGCACAGTTTAATAATGGGGTTCTAATCGCTTATTGAGTGCACTACTTAGCCCTGCTGTTTTAGGTGCCAGAAGATTGGACATGTGGAAGACAAGATGACACAAGTGTGGCACGCAAGGTGCGACAAATAATAAAATAAGTAATGCGTTTAAAAAAATACCTATATACGTAACAGTAGAAACAACGGCTATTATAACGATAGCAAGATTGCTACATAGTCTAGGATCTTCAAAGAACGAACGCAAAGAAAACAGAACTGGTTCCTATAAAAAAAAAAGCAACCCTTGGAGACAGACGTTTCGAGAAGGACACGAATAATGAACCAAGACACTAGTCGACGTATCCGGAGCTTGGACCCGTCAGCTCATCACAGTCTCTGAGAAATTGTCATACAGAGAGCATAAACACGATGTACAAATGCTTCCAAAAATGGATGCCAAGAACAGACTCTTCCGAAATATCCGATTCCAAAAACGGATGCTTTTGAAACTGCTACCGGGACACGGGTGCCCTAAAAAATACCGGCATTTAATAAGTAAGGCTCCGAAAGCAAAGTGCGTCATGGCGAGGAGAATGAAAGGTGCCCGCCCACACCATCTTTATCTATACAGCACTTACGTACGACAGAACTATCACCATTAACAGCAACAGTATCACCACGAAGAACAACACTATCACCACCAGTACATACGTACGACAGAGCCTACCGGAGAGAAACGTCTCAAAGGTGAGCGCAAATGAAAGCAGGGTATCGGACTGGCGGATGGCAGTAATCGATAGAAAAGCAAGCTGGAAAACAACAAACTGAAATAAGCGGAGCGTATAGAAGTACCTTAATTTTAACGAAGTAAAACGAAAGTTGTTCCGATGGAAATGATTGTAACATACGTTCAGTTAACAGGAAAGCACTACCACCACCGATAGCAAGTCGACCACTAATCACACGAACAGCGCCGCCACCTCCAGCAGTAACACGATTACTTACAGCACCGGTGCCGCCAACCCACCACAAACAGTAACATGATAATGTTATCTAAATGCTCTACAATAAGACCAGCATCACACATATAGCGGGCCACTAAGGCTTGCATTGCACGCGGCACGCAGCTACGGACACACAGCAAGAAAACGCAACAACCTAGCAGAATGAAGGCGCGCGGCCACTAACATGCACTTGCGCCTACCTTAACGGAGACAAGCACGCAAAAACTTTCTACAGCGCCGAAAGTCTTTGCGCAAAACCGCCTCCAAGACCACACAACGAATGTGCGTGATGTGTGCTAAAACCGCACGCCAGAACATTGTCTGAAGAATGTGAAGGAATATCTCAAGAATGTAGTTCCGAAGAGCGGGGTTCATGCACAAATCACAAGAGATCAGCTATAGCTAGTAGCAAATGTACAATATGATCATCACAGCTTTTATGACAACGTACCTGAAGAGCGGTATGGGACCACAAATGACCCATATATTTGGTCGAAGAAAGTAATCGTTTACCTACACAAGGACAGCTTCGAGACTACAGACTATTCTGCACCGGTGGCAATGATTAACCAAAAAACAGAAACTCTGGCAGATTGCTGACAGAAGCAATGACAAAACAAGTGAAACCGATATGGAGTAGAATAAAAAGATATTAGTGACGCGCGGAAACGTTTAAACAACGCATCTAAGACATTAATTAACCTCTATGTCGACAATCGCAACGTTGGACGGACCTACCTGGCAAAAACTGGCACAGGCGCTGTCGTCGGCATGCTATTTATAGCTGTCCTCAGCCATGAAGTATTATCACAGAAGTTATAATACATCTGGCGAGTGCAACTTACTGCAGTGCTGTGCTGTGCTCACGCTGGACCGCGGCGCCAGTGAGGTCACTCTCACACACATAGTCTATCTGCAGAGCCCGTGCAAAGACGCTGGTCTACGCCTTGCTTTCTTCCCTCTCCCATTCGTTTCTTATCTCCGGCCCCTGCTGTTCGAGAGGTCAACAAGCGGCACTTCTCATGTGTTCAGCAGCGGCGGCGTATCGTCTCGATTCGGACTTCCGAAACACACTACGCTCCGAGAGTAGGTCAAACTGATTGATCTTGAATTGATATCTTTCCGCATATCGCCCACATCTCCTCATTGCTTTGTTTGCATCGCAAGTGGTCCGGTGAACGCCCCCAAATGTCCAACGCATCGCAACCTATTCTATTGATGAGCAGGGACCGGGAATTCTTACGAAGGAGGTATGTCACAATGTAAAGCGGCAATGTCATATCTTAGCTGATTTGTGTTTCTGGGTTTGTTGCTTCATTTAAGCTTGCGGCGTAGGCAACTCACAGCGCGTCGTCTATCTATTTTAAGCATAACGCAAGCGGGCGAGTGGTATAATGTGTAATAGTTTCACGAGTAACGTCAACTTTTACGGACAAGAGCTACGATCTATCTATTAAAGCGTAGAGTTACAGTTCGCCGCACATCAATAATGCTCCTACCTCGTTAACGTCTCTTAAAAGCAACTGTTCACTACCGACGCGGTACTGCTAATAAATAATATAGTTTAAATTATAAACTTAGTAAAGATTGCTTACAGTGCAGTTTAAGTGACGCTCATTGAGAATATATGATAAACCATATCAAGTGACCGAGTATCCGAGTATACAACATTGACATATCATTAACGATATGTCCCACGGTGTATCATCCAAGCTCGTAGGAGACAAAGAAAAGTCTAGAATATAAAGTAAAACCATCACTACTATTATTATTAGTGAAAACAACAACAATAATAACGCCAGCAATACCACCACCAGTCCCTACAACAACAATAATAACGCCAGCAATACCACCACCAGTCCCTACAACAACAATAACAACAGGCACGCCACCAACAACAAAAATTACAATAGAAAACCGAACAACAGCAACGAGAACTCTTACGAACAGTTGCTGCAGGCTAATATTATGTAATATTAGCCATTAGAGAACTCATAGTTTGAACTAGTAACATACAAACAACAACATTTGGACAACACGACGTGTACGCTTTACTTAAAAAGAAAATTATTATACTACTTCAGCTAGAAGTAACTGCATGCCTTTAACCTTCAGGAAGGAAAAGTACTTGTAGTAAGTGAACTGACGCGGGCTAACATACCTGTATAGTGGCGTGGCCAAAACATTAGTGTCCCTATTTTTACGAGTTGCTTTATCCAGTTAAAATGTGCCTGTTGGATTTCTTTTCTCAAAAATGAGGGCTGTCGCCAGCTGATCTTCGGTGATATAATTGTCGTTGCATGCAAAGATGACACGCGCCACTAGTAGCAATAGCTTGCGTGCTTTGAATTGATTTCGCAATGGCTACAACAGTGTTACTTCAATTCTATAGTTAAGGAAGAGCTCTTGACACATAGAAATCATCAATAGTTTGTATATAAAGATATTTGAGCAGTTTTGAAGGTTTTGTGTTAGAGTTTATTTTAATTAAACTGTATTAATAAAGCGCTACTTAATTACATACGTATCGGGTACAACGACTCTTTTTTCCCGTTTGGATTCAAATGTGTTTCTTGATGCAATAAACCTTGCTTTAGGATGCTTTTTGCACAAAGCTAGCGCAATTGTGTGCCTATAGATTAAAACTTTTATACCAGCGGTGAATCGTTGTTTGTCTAATCTATTTTCTCGTCGCTCAGAGGACCGCCCTGACGAAGTACGCTTTTGCTATGTCATTTTTAGTTTCAAAACTTGTTTTTTGCTCACTGTAACCCTCACTTTATTCATCTCTTGCAAATTCTTTCGAGATCATTTTGTGCATTCGACGTGGAATGGCTAGCTTACTGGAACAGGTTCACCGTCTGCGTTGTTCGTACGTTAACGGCCGGTACCGCATTGATTGTGCGGGATCTAAATGTGCCGACGTCCCTGTGTATGTCTAATACACAACTATAACGTTACCGACAATGTCATTTGCGGTCGGTCTGTTTTCAGCGTTCGAAATCAAACGAGTTGACCTTAGGAGGAACTGGACTCCCTACCATCATTGCTTATTAAACACTAATATTTCAGCGTTCTGCCTACAGTAGACGCTATTTTTGTTGTAGCATTCTAAACAAAGCGATTGATATATGTTGCAAACGGCACATAGGTTACAACAAAATAACTTACGATATGTGTTCAAGCGTTCGCTGACTCATTCATCTTGAATTGATTGAATAAAGAAGGCATGCTTTTATTGAGGAAGGATGTCTATGCTACATAGGAAACGCCTAGTACATTCGGAGTGTTGTCATAAAAAGTATGTCTAGCTGCTCTAGCAAGGCTGTTCGCAAGAGCAGTCTAAATCAGTCTCGCATAGCACCAATGCTGCAGAACGGCTTGCTAAAATGGTTAAACGGCTCGCTGTAAAACTTCGATTTGTACACACAGCAACACACAGTAACCTCGACAATCACCACGAGTAGCCACCAGCCAGTAGGAGCCTGCCCGCCTCGAGGGGTGTCTTGATGGGCATAGCTTCCCAATGGATGTACTACCGTCGCGCTTGTTCCAGCAGTGATCGGCAGCAGTGATTGCCTGTTGTAACCGTCCAACCGTCGAATGATGAACAAACGTGCCAACTAACGTATGACCGCCTATGTATGTACTTAAGTTTTTGTTGCAAGAGCGAGACAGAACGGAATTTTTCGTTACCCTTTTTGCTAGGGCGCCAGCCTTTGTAGCCGGTGTCGACACGGCCGACGCTTGACGTTGAACTATATAGTACAAGACGACGAGGCACAGCTTGCTCCGCGCTAACGTAGCTTCTGCCGCTAAAGAATGCACAGTTTTCTCTATATATCATCTCGACTTCGATGCTCTGCTCTCTGCACGGATCGCTCGATAGCGCAATGGCAAGCCGCCACCACCACGCCAGACTAAGATGCCAGCGAGTGTCTAACCCAATTTAGGACCAATACGTCTTCCGGCTCCGGTTTTGAAACTTCACGCGTCGCGAGAAAAGTGGAGCAGAGCAGAGCAATTCCGAGAGTATCTATCCATCTGCCTTGTTCCGCTCTCAGTTCTCCTCCTTGGCGTGTGCATCAAAGAATGTAGGGGAGACGAAAGTCCATGGCTAACGCTTACGAAGCACACGGAGTATAGTCGAGGGGCACACTTTGGCGACACAAAATGGATTCCATTAATAAGTTAGCAGTTCCAAGTTTACTTAGATAAAACATGGTACAGTTTAGCGTACTCAATGAAGCTGGTCAAAAACTATACAGAGCATAAACTGTTATATATATATATATATATATATATATATATATATAACAGTTTATACTTCGTGTAATGGTTGATACACTTCATTCATATATATATATATATATATATAAAAGGCAGTTCGACGGACAAACAAAAATTGCAGTCGTTAATTTTATAGTTAAAGTCAAGTGCACCATGTTTCAGTACTACGCATTTGGAGAGTGATAGACTCCAGAACACCATCGAGTAATGCCATCGAGCAATGCCTGCAAAACTGCATGGAAGTCACTAGAGCAAAGAGGATAATAGAGTTCTAAGTCATCTGCATATTCAAGATATTTGACATCAGGTGGCAAGTACTTTATGTCCAAAACAAAATAACTTATTTAAGTGGTTAGCTAAAACTTTCTCAAAGACGCAGCATGGTATCGAGCATTACGAAACTGGCCGGTAGTTCTCAGCATTCGTCTTCGAGTCTTTCTTGTGGACAGGGTTGATAAGACAAAGTCTAAAAAGGTCGGGAACTGCGCGTCGTTATAAGATCATTCAATAATGAGTTTTAGGGGCTCGTCTAAAAGTAACGCAATTTTTTTAATAAAAATTAGAGGAATGTTTTCAGTTGTAAGGCCAGTCTTCCATTTAAGACCGGAAAGAAGGGTAGAAAAATGTTCAGCGAGAATCTCAGCTTTTTGGGAGTCAGTAACAGCCACTGTAAGGCCTAATTTGATGGCGGCAGTTCCCTTAAGTCGTTTCTTGATATACCCAAAAAGTGAGCGAGAGTCCCTAAAGTTCACTCTGGACTCATGAAAAATACGAAGTCTTCTGGTCGCCTTCATCAGCTTATGTTCAAGAGACTGTGATACACTATTACACGACTTTAGCTAGCACCAAGATGATTTTTGTAAGCCTCAATATCCATGATAGAGTCACACTGGTCAACAAATTTGGTGTACATGACATTTACATTAGGACAGTCCGTAAAGAAAGTCAGGAGAGAAGTCAATTTAACACCGTAAAAATGTCTCGTATTGAGGGCGGCATCGATTCTTTTGCAAGCCGACCTTACTCTTTTCAAGTCGACCATTCTGCGGCACTATGTCACTAAAAGCAAGTACAATATTAAAACATAAGCGCGATGATCAAATTTTATGGGAGGGGGAGAGGGGCAATTGCCACATTTTCAATTGTGGTTAAGTCAGTGACGACAAGAATAGGTGAGTGGCTTAGCTGGTATAGCCCATTTGCCAAGCAGCAGGCTCTAAATTTCGATTCCATAGGGTCGTTGAGAGTAAGTCGAAATTACCAGTAAATTTTCGGGAGGTTGAAGTCACCGACCAATATAACAGAACAGTCTATTTGACAACAAATGTTTATAATGATACACATTTCATCTATGCGTTTCACCCTCTGAAGACTGTCCCCCGAGGGATATGCAAAGCAGCAGACAAGACAAGACGTGTCTTGTTTGGAGAGTAAGTCAACAGAAATGTATTCACCCAGCAAGCTAAAATCTGCGTTACTGACACCTATCGAGTTTGTGACGAGTGCACAGGCCTTCTCCACGCGATTCTCATTCTTTGCAGAACAATCTATATTTACTCCTAAAGCTAATATCAGCATCACGTGTGTTTTCGTTAAACCATGTCTCGTATATTAGAAGAACGTTAATGTCATATAGCAAATAGCCTCTTAGTGCATCAATTTCACCTGGCTTGGCAGCTGACCTGGAATGCAAGTAAAGACAAATGATTGATCCCCGATATGTTCCGCCACCGATTCCATATCAGCTGATGTGGTACACGGCTAAACTTCGACAACATCACCGTCGAACTGCGAATTAATCTTTTCGGGTACGATACGACCAAAGTACGGCTTTATCACTGTGCCGGGTGACCAAAGTTTTAGGTCAAGTACAGTGCGCTAATTATTTCCAGTGATGAACAGAGAAAACGAAGAATAAGAGCTGTGAGCACGTTGATTTGAGTTTAGGCTTAATGATATTGTGCATCTCGGTGGCAGTGACGTCGGCTGCAATACGAAACACGAGCACTCTCTTCTTTGTCAATCGTGCGACTGACGGAACAAGACCTTGGAAATCAGCAGTGCCAACGATGGCTTCACCTCGCCTGCTGCTGCTTCTGCGGCGCTTGACCAAGCGAGATCTGTCTCTCTCTCTCTCTCTCTCTCCAAAGCTTAATGCTATCGCATTGGCTGGTCCTGCTATAGTTTTCTGTCTATGTCCCAGCAATTGGTAAAGGCCACACGGTTGCTGGGCGGCACAATTGAAGAGGTTTACAATCTTACCTTGGCGGTCTTATCCGAGAGATTGGCCTCCCTGTGCGGTTTCGTATTTGCTGACACTACTTCTCAAAAAGGCTGGTCAACTCCACTCCAAGAGAAGGCATCCGCATCTCCTCGAGCAAGCCTCTCTACGGTCGGCAAGGCCATATTCCGAGCGGTCTCTGCAAAAATGGCCAGTGCCTGGTTACAGTCGTTTCCTCTGCTTACTTAGGCACCCTACTATATAACGACACTGTTCGGATTAGTACGGGGTCACACATGGGAGCAGGTCTAGTATTCCTCATCAATGTAGATGCGGCGATCAAGTGGGACCACAGGCACACCATGGCTTCTCATGCTCCTGGAGCTCAGGTCGTCGAGCCCGACACGCAGCACTTGACGGCATATTTAGCCGAGTCTTAAGATCTGCCGAATTTTGAAAGCAGTTGACAGTATATATACACAAATGTATATTCGCACGGTATAAAACATACCGCATGGCTGTAATTGTTTTTAGATACAAAAGACTTGATTTCCTCTGTTTAGCAATAGAAGCTTCCGTTTTCGGGAAATATGATATTTGTGGTAACATTCTAGGCGCGTTATTAATTCAGGTTTCTTAGTGTCTGTACACTTGATCCGTCACTCGAGTAAAAATTACAATTCTTAGTGTTTTTCCTGCATCTTGAAAGCTCCCGAACGAAGTAGATCCAATAACAACCGTTTTTTCATATACTGAAACGTTTTACTATCTCCATGTATTAACATGTTAAGTTAACTGGAGGTTAAAGACAATGGAGATGATGATGGTTATTATTATTATTATTAAACGTTTAAGTATCGAAAGCATGGCCTCGCGTCGACCGTCCGTACCGTCTTTCATACGGTTTCCGATATCTTCCAGGATTTTTGCTGTACCTGTTCTTGTGGGGCCGGGTGTCCCCAATGTTGTGGGCACAAAATGGTAGCCTCTTAATAGCCCGAGATATTTCCTTCGTTTTTCAGAATCCGCGCACTCTGCAGCCCATCTAGATAGTAGTAGTAGTTTTATTAACCAATGATGGCGAGTGCGGCGAAGGCGAGAACGCCAGAAGAAAGCGGTAGCTCGACAGCAAACGCTCGAGAACTGGCAACGGGAATGGAGCCAACTGCCAACGGAGGCCCCAGGAGCCTGGACCCGCCAGGTTATCCCCGACCTCATTAAATGGTTCAAAAGAAAGCATGGCCACGTCACCTATTATCTGACGCAGGTGCTAACGGGGCATGGATGCTTCCAAAAGTACCTGCACAGAGTGGGTAAAGTCGCGGAGCCTACGTGCGTTACTTGCGGCACGGGCGAGGTTGACGATGTTACTCACACTGTCTTCCTCTGCCCAGCACTCGAGGCGGCACGAGCAGGTAGGAACGCAGTGGCGGCCCCGTGCATGACGGTAACCGACCTGGTTAGCGCCATGCTCGAAAACGAGGAGAAATGGAAGCAAGGGTTGGACCTGGTAGAAGGCGTAATGAGGTTGAAGAACGAACTGGAGCGAGAACGGGTGGCCGCGAGCCGACGACAAGAGACGTCCACAGCCAGCGGGTAGCGCCGAACAAGGAAAAGCATAAAGGAGGATAGCAAGTGAAATCTCCATGTTTCAGTGATGTAAAACGAAAGTGTACCGCTGGAATATGGTTATATGAATAAAACCCTAATATTAAAAAAAAAAAAAACCAATGATGGTTAATTAAACTCGGGTCGCAACTCACTGCTGCCATTAAGACCCTTCAGCTCGGGTGTAGATGGTATTCCTGCCCTTCTTAGAACTCTTCTTAATTATGGCGTTGAGTTTAACGTATCTTATAAGTCTGCCGGGATTTTTCTGACAGCAAAGCAGGTGTAGACCGTCAGACCGCATGACAGACATAAGAAGGACTGGCAAATATTATTAATATACTCATGACTATTAGCAGCATTATCAGCTCTACAAATTACCAGCAATTATATTATCCATCATCTATGGCTTACGGAAAATTTCACAAAACGTTTTAGAGGTATTCTACACAAATGTCGTGACCAGATATCTTAGTTTTATTTGCTCAGTAGTTTTGTTTTATTAAATTAACTGCATATACACCTACGTACGTAAAAGTGCGTTCCTTGAATGAATGTAGGTGACTCAGAGAGAGCAACGGGCCAGAGCAACGGGCGTCCAATTATACGACGAGAGGACATTTACCTTACAACAGTTTACTGTCATCAGCTTGACATCGCGATGACGACAACCAGACATTCTTTAACGCAGCACAGTCCATCGGGCATTGCACAACGGGCAGGACATAATAACTATGACGCGCACACACATACATTATTGTTTGCTCAGAGTTTCAGTTATTGCGTGTCATCTGGCAATTCTAGTATCGAGATCCCCGCCTCCTGCTTAAGTGCGTGACCCGACGCTTAAAGAGAGCAGCAACTTTGACTGCCTGTGTTCCCGCATGTGTTTGCTGGTATAAAGCATTAAATAGTGATGGATGTCGTTTCGAGACATTTCAAAGCTTCGTCTCCTCGGTATAAATTTCTTGACGTTCTTAAACTGGTCGACAGCCATTTGAAGTCCACCAGACGTCTGCCAAAAGCACCCCGCGAACTCGACGCTATCTAGCTGGGCGCACGGCAGCTGAAATAGTTGTGCGTATGACTGTATGTGCACTCGTTGTGCATATAGTATACAACAAGCAAAGCGGCAAACGCTGCCCGTCATGCAAACTATTAATGCGAAAAGTACAAATACTCCTCATAACTGAATGGGTTCAAAATACGGCAACATTTTACAACAGCGATGCTAATAATAAAATAAAGAAAAAAAAACAATTTATATAATAAGCACTAAATGGTAAAGAGAAATGGGAAACTGAGTCACGGCACTCCATGCAACACATACCACAAAAGTATCTAATGTATCATTTGTTGTATCGAACGTAGTAGAGTGTCCATGCAATGGAACGGTGACGCGGCCTGCACCGGTTTAGCTGCACTGAGCTGACAAGGCTTACGCTGGTTGGCATGATGCAGTGTCAATAACATCTTCGAGCGCGCTTTCAGACAAGCCGGCTACCGCGTCACACTAGAGCCTGGCGGACTGCAGAGAAATGACAGATATCGACCGGATGGCCTTACCAGCCGGGACTGGGACCATAATCGACCGCTGGCGTTGGACGTCACTGTCTCCGACACGTACGCTCTCGGTTATCGTGCACTAGACAGTGCGGGCGTCGGCCACATCATTCACCAACGGGAGATGCACAAACGTAGTAGAAGCCACTTTCATCACTTTTGTTGTTTATTCTTGAGCAATTGTTCACTGAGAATTCGCTTGTCCTATGCAGACTGTGAAGAGTCTATGTAAAAATTCAAAAACACCTGCTTGCCAGTGTTTGTCGTGCTGAGCCCGAATTTTACATTCCCGGTAAAGAGGGCTCTAAAACCCCTTTTAACTGTTCCAGATTTGACTCCGGTAGATTTCATGCCCTTATTGAACTCAAATCTGTCTTTATGGGAAACGGTTGCACGACCTGGCATCGATCCAATAAATTGTGACAGCGGCTCTTAATCACATCCCAGTAAACGGTTTTCCTTAAGCGTTCTACAGCTTCTTCACCCGGTTTTCGCAATTATGTGACAAAAATAAATTATGTATGTAAAAAAAGCATTTAAATTAAAGATACGTTTTTTATTTACAGGTAATCCTGGAACGCACTTGATGACCTGATAAAGTTTTTGCAATTTCTGTCAAAGTGTTTAGTGCTCTCAGCACATTGGATTGACGTGTCGTTGTGGTAAAAAAAAAACTATCGCCTAAGAGGAGCTCTTTGTCTTCTTCTTAGAGCAATGAAACCTTTTGGCAGGCATTCTGTAGTATTCCATTCGTTTTTCACTACATCACCCTCCTCCAGTTCCTAATATCGCCACAATTTTAATCATAAAAGGACGACAACCAACACTTTGCCTACCATTGGCGCTTCGCTTTTGTAGGTGGAGGCGCTTGTTCAGGTACCCAAAGAGGTTTTTAATAAGTGCAAGATAGTCGTGCAGGATTTTTGCAGGCTTTAGATGAGCCACATTTGCATCGTCGTCTCTGTTAGAAGTCCGTTACAGGATTGGTTCTTTACAGAATGTTAAATTTGAAATGTTCAATACCTATTCATAAAATCTCTTTAGGAACGGGGCGTCATTTTAAACGGTCAATCTAAGCTCCTCAACCCCTGACCTTGGCTGAAAATTTTGCAAAAGAATGATACGCAGCCTATTATCTAGGTATGGCTGTTAGGTATGGCACCGACATGCTTGTGCTTGCCATTTTCTCACACTGACGTGTGTGAGAAAATCGATTCAAATTTTAATGCTAAACCTTAACAAGGGTGGCGCTATCCACAAGTGATTTGATTCTTAAGTTAATCTTCCCCAGAATCCTACATAATTCATATGCATAGAAGACATCACTAGATTGAACTAAGTTCAATCTAAATTGACGGTTTATTTACATATTACGTGCATCCTAATCCTTAGCACAGCAAATGTATACGGATTCCTGTTTAATGAGGAGAGAGTGTTTGCTTTTGTTTGAAAACTAGTCAGGACGCATCTTGGCCGATTTTTACCCTTAACGTATGTATAATAAATATAAATATATACAAATATATATACAGGATCTCCCGGAAAGATTTAAACAGCCATATGCATACGTATTGTTTATTTCGCAAAAACATTGCATTTCAAGACGGTACATAATTGCAATACAGTCTTCATTATATACAATTTGAACACATCAGCGACTGTCCCACCGGACAAAAAAGTGCAAATCTTAAGCCCCAAAAGACGCACGGCGGCACCCTTTTAGTACTAAATATATGGCAATGCAATCCGTTATTGCGGCTCGCATTGCCACAAATTTGACACCAAAAGTATTATTATAAAATGCGCATTATTTTACTTTTGAGCGTGTGAATAATCGTATATCGATAATAGTGAAGAACTTCATTGTTGGCGAACTCTCTAAACGACCATTCCGCATCTTCGAGCCAGTGTTATATAATTTGTAAGCAGTTGACTAAGCAGACTTTTTTTACGAACACTGTGATGTGCCTAGCTTCAGTATAGAAAACTGGTTGTCTTGCATATTTTGCGGTCCTATGTTGGGACTACTGTCACGAATATTAATAAAATTACTCTCACTTTGAAACAAGATTTCCTAGAGACCATGTTCTATTGGAAAAATATTGACTATAACGAGCTCTACAATATCTTATATCGCTGTTTAAATCTTTCGGGGAGACTCTGTATATAGATTTATATATCTGCTTCCTTCATTATCTGATAGCGTGAACCCCAGTGGCCATTTTACCTAATAATAAGACAGTGGGGCTGCGGCCTCATTCTCGCACAGGGGAGTATCAATTCACAAAACGTGATTTTGTGAATCGGTAGAGAGAAAACCTAAAACCACACACAATTTCCAATGTCCCGTTTTTCGACTTCGATTACTGTGTCGGTTATGGCCGTGAAGCACAAACGCACTACTTTGAGATTGTCTGCGATATCAATAAACTACCAGAGTGGGATCCCAGAAATGCCACGTTTGTATGCCTGAACTGATCCCATTAATAACGCTTTACATGGGGACTTTTAGATGGCTTAAAGCTGGCCTTTTGGGAACTAAAAACTGTTGGTCCAACCTTCGTCCATACGGCGGGAACACTAATTCTGTGCTATTTTGCTTTCGCCAGTTGTTGCACCGTCTTATTGTAGGAAGATGTAGAGAAATGAGGTACTATAGAATGACCCTCATAAGAGACGACGTCGGACGTTGGCTAGGCACGTTGTTTTAACTACTACGGGAACGTCATCGGATCATGGGGCAAGCAACTGTCGTCGTTATTATGGTTCACATGAGCACCGACTGCGAAGAGAAATAGAATATGCGACCTGCTGCATTGCGTTCCATCGAGCCCATAAACATAGCGGAAACTCTGTCTTACCGGCCTCAGACGAGACCAGTCGTACATTGACGTATGTCTCGTGCGTATAGAACGTATGTCCCGGGCCCTTATAAGGAATCTGACGCATCATTATCCTATGCATCCCAACGTTGGGCGGCATTTCACCGAACAACGTTCGTATATCTTATTATACATGAGAAACCTTTTCTGTTCCGTCTCGCATATAATTTATTCTTGCTACGGAGAAGCAGCGGGTGGCAGAGTGGACAGCACCGCTGACTGGAAAACCCACCGAGGCAAGATCGGTTTGGGTTCGAACCCCATTTTTTTTTTACAGTGCACACTTTTAAACTTTAACTTTTAAATTTACAATTTTAACTTTTAAAATTTATATTAGTTAAATATCTGACTTAATTATTGTTTTACGAGGTGTGTTCAAAAAGTTCGCGACTCTTGTGTTTTTTTCAAAAATTATTCATTTATTCATGAATATCTATTTTGTCCCCTTCAAAGTAATCCCCATGAGATATTATACACTTGTGCCAACGGTTTTTCCAATCTTCGAAGCACTTCAAAAAACCATTTTTTTTTTTATCTTGTTCAGCTCCTCCTTCGATGCCGTCTTTATCTCGTCAAGCGTAGCGTAACGTCGTCCTTTCATGGGCCTCTTCAGTTTAGGGAACAAGAAAAAGTCACAGGGGGCCAGATCTGGGGAATACGGTGGCTGCGGCATCATTAGTGTGTTGTTTTTGGCCAAAAACTCGCGCACAAGCAACGATGTGTGAGCAGGGGCGTTATCGTGGTGCAAAAGCCAATTTTTGTTCTTCCACAAATCCGGGCGTTTTCTGGCGGATTGCTTCGCGCAAATTGCGCATAACTTGCAGGTAATATTCCTTATTGACCGTTCTACCCTGTGGCAAGAACTCATGATGCACCACGCCCCTGCAATCGAAGAAAACTGTCAGCAAAACTTTCACATTCGACCGAACTTGGCGCGCTTTTTTCGGTCTTGGTTCGTGCGGCAGCTTCCATTGAGATGATTGAGCTTTGGTTTCCACGTCATAACCATAAACCCACGATTCGTCACCAGTTATGACCCTCTGGAGCAAATTTGGGTCGTCGCGGACAGAGTCCAACATCTCATTAGCAATGTTCATGCGATGCTGTTTTTGGTCGCAATTGAGCAATTTTGGTACGAATTTCGCGGCGACCCGTCTCATGCCCAAATCATTGATAAAAATCGAATGGCACAAGCCAATCGATATGTTTAGGTCCTCAGCAACTTCTCTAACGGTGATTCGACGATTCGACGTTTACAATCTTACCTTGGCGGTCTTATCCGAGAGATTGGCCTCCCTGTGCGGTTTCGTATTTGCTGACACTACTTCTCAAAAAGGCTGGTCAACTCCACTCCAAGAGAAGGCATCCGCATCTCCTCGAGCAAGCCTCTCTACGGTCGGCAAGGCCATATTCCGAGCGGTCTCTGCAAAAATGGCCAGTGCCTGGTTACAGTCGTTTCCTCTGCTTACTTAGGCACCCTACTATATAACGACACTGTTCGGATTAGTACGGGGTCACACATGGGAGCAGGTCTAGTATTCCTCATCAATGTAGATGCGGCGATCAAGTGGGACCACAGGCACACCATGGCTTCTCATGCTCCTGGAGCTCAGGTCGTCGAGCCCGACACGCAGCACTTGACGGCATATTTAGCCGAGTCTTAAGATCTGCCGAATTTTGAAAGCAGTTGACAGTATATATACACAAATGTATATTCGCACGGTATAAAACATACCGCATGGCTGTAATTGTTTTTAGATACAAAAGACTTGATTTCCTCTGTTTAGCAATAGAAGCTTCCGTTTTCGGGAAATATGATATTTGTGGTAACATTCTAGGCGCGTTATTAATTCAGGTTTCTTAGTGTCTGTACACTTGATCCGTCACTCGAGTAAAAATTACAATTCTTAGTGTTTTTCCTGCATCTTGAAAGCTCCCGAACGAAGTAGATCCAATAACAACCGTTTTTTCATATACTGAAACGTTTTACTATCTCCATGTATTAACATGTTAAGTTAACTGGAGGTTAAAGACAATGGAGATGATGATGGTTATTATTATTATTATTAAACGTTTAAGTATCGAAAGCATGGCCTCGCGTCGACCGTCCGTACCGTCTTTCATACGGTTTCCGATATCTTCCAGGATTTTTGCTGTACCTGTTCTTGTGGGGCCGGGTGTCCCCAATGTTGTGGGCACAAAATGGTAGCCTCTTAATAGCCCGAGATATTTCCTTCGTTTTTCAGAATCCGCGCACTCTGCAGCCCATCTAGATAGTAGTAGTAGTTTTATTAACCAATGATGGTTAATTAAACTCGGGTCGCAACTCACTGCTGCCATTAAGACCCTTCAGCTCGGGTGTAGATGGTATTCCTGCCCTTCTTAGAGCTCTTCTTAATTATGGCGTTGAGTTTAACGTATCTTATAAGTCTGCCGGGATTTTTCTGACAGCAAAGCAGGTGTAGACCGTCAGACCGCATGACAGACATAAGAAGGACTGGCAAATATTATTAATATACTCATGACTATTAGCAGCATTATCAGCTCTACAAATTACCAGCAATTATATTATCCATCATCTATGGCTTACGGAAAATTTCACAAAACGTTTTAGAGGTATTCTACACAAATGTCGTGACCAGATATCTTAGTTTTATTTGCTCAGTAGTTTTGTTTTATTAAATTAACTGCATATACACCTACGTACGTAAAAGTGCGTTCCTTGAATGAATGTAGGTGACTCAGAGAGAGCAACGGGCCAGAGCAACGGGCGTCCAATTATACGACGAGAGGACATTTACCTTACAACAGTTTACTGTCATCAGCTTGACATCGCGATGACGACAACCAGACATTCTTTAACGCAGCACAGTCCATCGGGCATTGCACAACGGGCAGGACATAATAACTATGACGCGCACACACATACATTATTGTTTGCTCAGAGTTTCAGTTATTGCGTGTCATCTGGCAATTCTAGTATCGAGATCCCCGCCTCCTGCTTAAGTGCGTGACCCGACGCTTAAAGAGAGCAGCAACTTTGACTGCCTGTGTTCCCGCATGTGTTTGCTGGTATAAAGCATTAAATAGTGATGGATGTCGTTTCGAGACATTTCAAAGCTTCGTCTCCTCGGTATAAATTTCTTGACGTTCTTAAACTGGTCGACAGCCATTTGAAGTCCACCAGACGTCTGCCAAAAGCACCCCGCGAACTCGACGCTATCTAGCTGGGCGCACGGCAGCTGAAATAGTTGTGCGTATGACTGTATGTGCACTCGTTGTGCATATAGTATACAACAAGCAAAGCGGCAAACGCTGCCCGTCATGCAAACTATCAATGCGAAAAGTACAAATACTCCTCATAACTGAATGGGTTCAAAATACGGCAACATTTTACAACAGCGATGCTAATAATAAAATAAAGAAAAAAAAACAATTTATATAATAAGCACTAAATGGTAAAGAGAAATGGGAAACTGAGTCACGGCACTCCATGCAACACATACCACAAAAGTATCTAATGTATCATTTGTTGTATCGAACGTAGTAGAGTGTCCATGCAATGGAACGGTGACGCGGCCTGCACCGGTTTAGCTGCACTGAGCTGACAAGGCTTACGCTGGTTGGCATGATGCAGTGTCAATAACATCTTCGAGCGCGCTTTCAGACAAGCCGGCTACCGCGTCACACTAGAGCCTGGCGGACTGCAGAGAAATGACAGATATCGACCGGATGGCCTTACCAGCCGGGACTGGGACCATAATCGACCGCTGGCGTTGGACGTCACTGTCTCCGACACGTACGCTCTCGGTTATCGTGCACTAGACAGTGCGGGCGTCGGCCACATCATTCACCAACGGGAGATGCACAAACGTAGTAGAAGCCACTTTCATCACTTTTGTTGTTTATTCTTGAGCAATTGTTCACTGAGAATTCGCTTGTCCTATGCAGACTGTGAAGAGTCTATGTAAAAATTCAAAAACACCTGCTTGCCAGTGTTTGTCGTGCTGAGCCCGAATTTTACATTCCCGGTAAAGAGGGCTCTAAAACCCCTTTTAACTGTTCCAGATTTGACTCCGGTAGATTTCATGCCCTTATTGAACTCAAATCTGTCTTTATGGGAAACGGTTGCACGACCTGGCATCGATCCAATAAATTGTGACAGCGGCTCTTAATCACATCCCAGTAAACGGTTTTCCTTAAGCGTTCTATAGCTTCTTCACCCGGTTTTCGCAATTATGTGACAAAAATAAATTATGTATGTAAAAAAAGCATTTAAATTAAAGATACGTTTTTTATTTACAGGTAATCCTGGAACGCACTTGATGACCTGATAAAGTTTTTGCAATTTCTGTCAAAGTGTTTAGTGCTCTCAGCACATTGGATTGACGTGTCGTTGTGGTAAAAAAAAACGATCGCCTAAGAGGAGCTCTTTGTCTTCTTCTTAGAGCAATGAAACCTTTTGGCAGGCATTCTGTAGTATTCCATTCGTTTTTCACTACATCACCCTCCTCCAGTTCCTAATATCGCCACAATTTTAATCATAAAAGGACGACAACCAACACTTTGCCTACCATTGGCGCTTCGCTTTTGTAGGTGGAGGCGCTTGTTCAGGTACCCAAAGAGGTTTTTAATAAGTGCAAGATAGTCGTGCAGGATTTTTGCAGGCTTTAGATGAGCCACATTTGCATCGTCGTCTCTGTTAGAAGTCCGTTACAGGATTGGTTCTTTACAGAATGTTAAATTTGAAATGTTCAATACCTATTCATAAAATCTCTTTAGGAACGGGGCGTCATTTTAAACGGTCAATCTAAGCTCCTCAACCCCTGACCTTGGCTGAAAATTTTGCAAAAGAATGATACGCAGCCTATTATCTAGGTATGGCTGTTAGGTATGGCACCGACATGCTTGTGCTTGCCATTTTCTCACACTGACGTGTGTGAGAAAATCGATTCAAATTTTAATGCTAAACCTTAACAAGGGTGGCGCTATCCACAAGTGATTTGATTCTTAAGTTAATCTTCCCCAGAATCCTACATAATTCATATGCATAGAAGACATCACTAGATTGAACTAAGTTCAATCTAAATTGACGGTTTATTTACATATTACGTGCATCCTAATCCTTAGCACAGCAAATGTATACGGATTCCTGTTTAATGAGGAGAGAGTGTTTGCTTTTGTTTGAAAACTAGTCAGGACGCATCTTGGCCGATTTTTACCCTTAACGTATGTATAATAAATATAAATATATACAAATATATATACAGGATCTCCCGGAAAGATTTAAACAGCCATATGCATACGTATTGTTTATTTCGCAAAAACATTGCATTTCAAGACGGTACATAATTGCAATACAGTCTTCATTATATACAATTTGAACACATCAGCGACTGTCCCACCGGACAAAAAAGTGCAAATCTTAAGCCCCAAAAGACGCACGGCGGCACCCTTTTAGTACTAAATATATGGCAATGCAATCCGTTATTGCGGCTCGCATTGCCACAAATTTGACACCAAAAGTATTATTATAAAATGCGCATTATTTTACTTTTGAGCGTGTGAATAATCGTATATCGATAATAGTGAAGAACTTCATTGTTGGCGAACTCTCTAAACGACCATTCCGCATCTTCGAGCCAGTGTTATATAATTTGTAAGCAGTTGACTAAGCAGACTTTTTTTACGAACACTGTGATGTGCCTAGCTTCAGTATAGAAAACTGGTTGTCTTGCATATTTTGCGGTCCTATGTTGGGACTACTGTCACGAATATTAATAAAATTACTCTCACTTTGAAACAAGATTTCCTAGAGACCATGTTCTATTGGAAAAATATTGACTATAACGAGCTCTACAATATCTTATATCGCTGTTTAAATCTTTCGGGGAGACTCTGTATATAGATTTATATATCTGCTTCCTTCATTATCTGATAGCGTGAACCCCGGTGGCCATTTTACCTAATAATAAGACAGTGGGGCTGCGGCCTCATTCTCGCACAGGGGAGTATCAATTCACAAAACGTGATTTTGTGAATCGGTAGAGAGAAAACCTAAAACCACACACAATTTCCAATGTCCCGTTTTTCGACTTCGATTACTGTGTCGGTTATGGCCGTGAAGCACAAACGCACTACTTTGAGATTGTCTGCGATATCAATAAACTACCAGAGTGGGATCCCAGAAATGCCACGTTTGTATGCCTGAACTGATCCCATTAATAACGCTTTACATGGGGACTTTTAGATGGCTTAAAGCTGGCCTTTTGGGAACTAAAAACTGTTGGTCCAACCTTCGTCCATACGGCGGGAACACTAATTCTGTGCTATTTTGCTTTCGCCAGTTGTTGCACCGTCTTATTGTAGGAAGATGTAGAGAAATGAGGTACTATAGAATGACCCTCATAAGAGACGACGTCGGACGTTGGCTAGGCACGTTGTTTTAACTACTACGGGAACGTCATCGGATCATGGGGCAAGCAACTGTCGTCGTTATTATGGTTCACATGAGCACCGACTGCGAAGAGAAATAGAATATGCGACCTGCTGCATTGCGTTCCATCGAGCCCATAAACATAGCGGAAACTCTGTCTTACCGGCCTCAGACGAGACCAGTCGTACATTGACGTATGTCTCGTGCGTATAGAACGTATGTCCCGGGCCCTTATAAGGAATCTGACGCATCATTATCCTATGCATCCCAACGTTGGGCGGCATTTCACCGAACAACGTTCGTATATCTTATTATACATGAGAAACCTTTTCTGTTCCGTCTCGCATATAATTTATTCTCGCTACGGAGAAGCAGCGGGTGGCAGAGTGGACAGCACCGCTGACTGGAAAACCCACCGAGGCAAGATCGGTTTGGGTTCGAACCCCATTTTTTTTTTACAGTGCACACTTTTAAACTTTAACTTTTAAATTTACAATTTTAACTTTTAAAATTTATATTAGTTAATTATCTGACTTAATTATTGTTTTACGAGGTGTGTTCAAAAAGTTCGCGACTCTTGTGTTTTTTCAAAAATTATTCATTTATTCATGAATATCTATTTTGTCCCCTTCAAAGTAATCCCCATGAGATATTATACACTTGTGCCAACGGTTTTTCCAATCTTCGAAGCACTTCAAAAAACCATTTTTTTTTTATCTTGTTCAGCTCCTCCTTCGATGCCGTCTTTATCTCGTCAAGCGTAGCGTAACGTCGTCCTTTCATGGGCCTCTTCAGTTTAGGGAACAAGAAAAAGTCACAGGGGGCCAGATCTGGGGAATACGGTGGCTGCGGCATCATTAGTGTGTTGTTTTTGGCCAAAAACTCGCGCACAAGCAACGATGTGTGAGCAGGGGCGTTATCGTGGTGCAAAAGCCAATTTTTGTTCTTCCACAAATCCGGGCGTTTCTGGCGGATTGCTTCGCGCAAATTGCGCATAACTTGCAGGTAATATTCCTTATTGACCGTTCTACCCTGTGGCAAGAACTCATGATGCACCACGCCCCTGCAATCGAAGAAAACTGTCAGCAAAACTTTCACATTCGACCGAACTTGGCGCGCTTTTTTCGGTCTTGGTTCGTGCGGCAGCTTCCATTGAGATGATTGAGCTTTGGTTTCCACGTCATAACCATAAACCCACGATTCGTCACCAGTTATGACCCTCTGGAGCAAATTTGGGTCGTCGCGGACAGAGTCCAACATCTCATTAGCAATGTTCATGCGATGCTGTTTTTGGTCGCAATTGAGCAATTTTGGTACGAATTTCGCGGCGACCCGTCTCATGCCCAAATCATTGATAAAAATCGAATGGCACAAGCCAATCGATATGTTTAGGTCCTCAGCAACTTCTCTAACGGTGATTCGACGATTGGCCAATACCATTTTCTCCACTTCATTAATTTTTTCGTCTGTTGTTGAAGTGCTCGGGCGTCCGGCACGCTCTTCGTCGTTCACATCTTCTCGGCCTTCTGAGAACATTTTGTACCACCGATAAACGTTGCTTCGGTCCAAGGTAGCTTCTCCGTATGCCACAGTCAACATTCGGAATGCATCCGCGCACTTAATTTCGTTTTTCACACAAAATTTGATACAGGTTCTTTGATCCATTTTTTTGAATAGGTAAAAATCGAAGACGATCCAAAACACGTGCAAGCAAAGCAGCTGTCAACAATTAAGTAGACATTCAAAATGGCCGAGCTTGTCGGCATAAGTGAGAGACATGAGTACCAACATAACGCCACAAAAAATCGAAATTCGAATATACGTAACCCGCGAAAATTCAAAAGTCGCGATACTTTTTAAACACACCTCGTATATCTACTTAGGTTTTAATGCTCATTTTTACAATTACTGACTTTTAAACAAGACTGGCCTTAAGAAACATGTTTCGCCAACCGCCGCCCAAGGAGCGCGACAAAAGCGGGACCGACGCATTGCAACCCTCGACGGATCCAGTAACGACTCCTGGCGAGCAAACGGCTAACCTCGGCGAAACGGCACCCAGGAACTACCTGGAGAAGATTACGGAGTTGGTGGATAGGCTGATTCGTCACACGGCCAATAGAAAAAACTTGGACACTGTGGTTAAGAGCCTGGCGGAGGAGCTCCGTGTTACCGTAAAAGAGGCCAGGACACAACGAAAGGATGTCGGCACCTGGACCGCTCCTGAGACTACCGACTCCGGGTGCCAGTGCACCCCCGGCGAGCGCGCAATGGACGGGCAGGCCGAGAAAATAAACGCGCTAATAGACGCCTGCGGCACGGAGGAGGACCTCAAACAACTCCTCACCGAAGACTGGCCACCAGCCGTCTACACGAGGATAACACACCTCGGCGTGAGCATTCTTAAGGAGAGTCCCCTTCGGATTCTGGTGGCCAGGGAGGACGACCCCTCCGACAAAGCTGTATGGCAGAACATGGCCTGTCAATTCCAGGGCATTGCCGGGGAGGCGGGAGACAGGACAGGCGTAGTCCTGTCCCGTCGCATAAGCGAGACGGGGGACGACGGCGAGCCTATTACGAGGGCCCTGGTGGCGCTCCGGCTCCCCAAGGATGCGACGTTAATCCAAGAGAAGAACCTCCTGGATCAAGCGTTAACAAAGGCCAAGGCACTAGTGGGCTTACGAAGCCTTGGACCTATCCCCTGCCATATAAGTAGCCAGAAGGAGCAGAGGGGAGTCGGAAAACTTCTCGAGTGCCTGGCCCGAGCTCAAGGCCTACACCTCGCCGTCACCCCTACGACACGAAGGAAGGCCCTAGACAGCGTGAAGAAAAGCAAGCCCAGCCCAACAACGACCTTTCTTCTAAAACAGAAGGAAGGCAAAACCTACGCGGACATGATCCGGGAGCTGGGGACCAGGGTGGACCCCATCGCACACAACGTCAGGGTCAATCGCGTCATGCAACTGCCCAGCGGAGATGTGCGGCTGGTAGTTGCGGAGGCGGCAGAGGGAGGGGCCAGCACCTTCCTTCAAGCCCTGCAGTCAGCCGGGGAGGCGGACGTGAGCCTGGACCGCTCCTCCATGCGACGCCTCCTTGTAAAGAACATAATTGAGGGTACCTCTGCCGAAGACATCGAAAGAGCCCTCCGTAAGGCGGCGCAATGCGAGGGACCACTGACGGTCGACCCCCCCCAAAAAGGGGTTACCGGTCGGTGGACGGCCCTGGTCCGAGTCGCCCCGGCGGATGCCGGCAAGATTCTCGGCATTAAGCGAATCCAAATGGGGTGGTCCTCGTGCCCCAGCTCGGAGTGGATGAGTGTCCCGACATGCCAACGATGCCAACGTGTGGGGCACTCTGCCCCCTCATGCACCTTTGAGGCAGTCAAAGCCAAACGCTGTCATAAATGCGGAGAGCTGGGGCACCTCTCCAGGGAGTGCACGGGGAAAGCGACGTGCTACAACTGTGGTGAAGACGGGCACGCAGCCAACGTCGCCGCATGCCCGAAGTTTCGGGAACAACTTGAGGAACTTCGTCGCCGCAGCGGCCGAGCCAATACCCGAGCGGCACCTGCGCTCTCCGCCTCAAGGCCGTGCCCTTCGGCGGCCCAATCCACTCCCGGAGGCCACCCCAGTGCCGCGGTGGATTCCGAGGGCTTTACCCTGGTAACCCAGAGGGGCCGCAAGTGGGTACAAGGGTCATCACCCCTTGCGGACCCTCAGGCCTCCAAGGCCCCCAACACCCAGCTCTCTCCTAACTCAACACATGACTGAGATTCTTAAAGCTCTACAGCTAAACTGCAACCGTAGCAGGGCAGCATATGCAATGCTTGAAGAGGTCAGTAGCAGAGCCGAAGCAGATGTGCTGCTGCTGAGCGAGCCCAATGTCCGGTGGGCAGAAGAGAACCGCCCGGACCGGTTTACCGACGGCGAGAGGGCAACAAGCATTGTACTTGACCGTCGCTGCCACTCCCGGATTTCAGGACATGGCAGCGGCCACGGTTTTACTTGGATTGACGTGGCGAACGTTGGGCGTTTTTACTCATGCTACTGCAGCCCCAACGTCCCACTTGAAGATCTTACCAAACTTCTAGAAGACTTAACCGCATCTTTTAACCAATGTGACAAGCTCTTAATTATAACAGGAGATTTTAATGCTTCCGCCGGCGCGTGGGGTTCCGCCGCTACGAACCGGAGAGGACACGCAGTCCTCGAATGGTTGGCGGCCATGGACCTAGTCGTTCTTAACACAGGTGCTCCTACATTCCACAGGGCAGGGCGCACCTCTTGTATAGACCTAACTATCACACGCCGGACAGAGGCCCACAGGATTTTAAACTGGAGAGTTTTAAATGACGAAGAATCGCTAAGTGACCACCATATAATCGAATTTCACGTGACGACCAGCTTAAAGCAACCATCTGCAAGGCTGCATCCGCCTATGAGGCGTCAGGGAACCGCCGAACTCCGGGAGTCCCTTAGGGCCTGCATAGGCCCGGATGGCCCGCCCGTTTCGATGACGGGCCTCCAGGAGCTCTTAGAGACCGCCTGCAGGGCTCCCTCGGGGCGCGGCACGAATTCTAGGCGCCGCGGCACACCAAAGCACTGGTGGACTGCGGAGATCGGACACCTAAGGAAGAGGTGCCTTCGAGAGAGGCGCCTTTTTACGCGTGCCCGGAGGCGTGCACCCGAGGGGAGGTATGCCCTGTACCATGGCGCCGAGTATAAGAGGCTAAGGACCCTCTTACGCAGGGAGATCTTCAGAAGTAAGGAACGCTCCGGGAGAGCCTTTCTCGAAGAACTGGAGGACGATCCCTGAGGCCGTCCATACAAGATGGTAAAGGGGTGCCCGCCTTTTAAACGGAGAGTGGACCTTACGCCGGACGAGGCCCAAGAGGCAATATCAGTCCTCTTCCCAAAACACTCCTTCCTTTGACCGCGCCCCCTACCTGGAGGCCCCAGGGACGGAAGACAGGATCCTCCAGAAGTCACCTTGCAAGAGGTGCACGAAGCGGCGGCACGCCTCAAGGAGGGAAAGGCTCCAGGCCCCGACGGCGTTCCGGTCTTCGCGGTCAAGCTACTAATGACGGAATACCCGGAAGCAGTAGCCGCTGCGGCGACTGGGATGTTCCGGACGGGCTCGTTCCCTGCGGCGTGGAAGGCTGCAAACCTAGTTCTCATACCCAGGGGCCCCGGCTCCTACCGCCCGATCTGCCTACTCGGCGCCCTGGCTAAAGCATTCAAGTCCATCGTGGAGGCACGCCTCCGGGACTTCGCGAAGGGGACCGACCTGCTATCCGACGGCCAGTACGGATTCCGCAAGGGCTACTCAACCATCGGCGCCATAAAGCGGATCCAGACGCAGGTTGAACTCCTCCGCGAGTCCCCGCCTAGAAGACGGGACTTGTTCCTCGCGATTTTACTGGACGTCAAGAACGCTTTTAACAGCCTACCATGGAAAGTCATCCTAGGGTCTCTCCACAGGAAAAAGGTCCCCTTTTATCTACGGAAGCTTTTATTAAATTATCTACATGACAGAACAATCCAGTCCCACGGGTCCGTTTTTAACATGACTGCAGGGGTGCCACAGGGATCCATACTTAGCCCCCTGCTATGGATTATAACCTACGACGACGTGTTGCGGCTGAGGGATCTCCCCCCCGGCGTCAACCTCCTTGCCTACGCTGACGACCTCGTCCTAACCGTCCAGGCTCGGACCGCGGACCTGCTGCAGAGCCGTGCGAACGAGGCACTTGGCGACGTCGCCCGCTGGATGCAAGAAGCGGGGCTCGCTCTCGCCCCAGCCAAACGCGAGGCGATACTCTTGGTGGGCCGAAGAACATGCCCCGACCTTCACCTCCGCCTAGATGGCCAGGAGATCGTACTCGTCAACCACGTAAGGTACCTCGGGGTTACCCTTGACAGGGGTCTCCGCGGTACCGAACACGTACGGCGGGTGACGGAAAAGGCAACGAAGACGGCCAATGACTTCGCACGTCTCATGCCCAACACATATGGTCCACGGCAGCTGAGAAGACGAATAATTATGTCCGCGGCCGAGTCGGTTGCCCTGTACGGAGCTCCGGCCTGGCCCACCAACACACTAAAATTCGCCGCGAACAGGACTCGCCTGCGTCGGGCCCAAAGGGTCGGAGCTCTCAGGGTAATCTCAGCGTACAGGACGGTTAGCGCCGCGGCGGCCTTCGTCCTTGCCGGAACGATCCCGTGGGATTTAAAGGCAGCCGAGCGCGGCCGCTTATGGGATAACCCAGGCCTCAAAAAAGACGAGGCACGTCAGCGTACAATCGACCTCTGGCAGGAGGAGTGGGAAGACCTCGAACAGGATGCCCCAGGCGCCAGCCTCCGCACCCTGATCCCAAATATCAGAAGCTGGCTTAACCGGCCGGGGGGGGGGAAATCACATTCCACACAACCCAAGTCCTCACAGGTCACGGCGACTTCCAGTCGTACCTGTTCAAGATTGGAAAGGTCCCCAGCCCCACGTGCGTCCACTGCGGCGATGGACTCGACGACACTTCAGAGCACACGGTGCTTAGGTGTCCGTCATGGGCGGAGCAGCGCGCAAGCTTAACGGAGTTTTTAAGTAACAACCCAGCTCTTAACCTACACGACCTCACTATGAAAATGACGGAATCAATTTCAGGATGGAACAAAGTGACCCAAGCTTTTAAGAACATACTGCACGAGAAGACAAGGGCCTCCCTCCGAGTCCGCTCGCGCCTCCCCAAGGCTCCCGGGGAACACATCCGCCTGGACCAGTAGACTCGCCCCCCCTGACTGTTTGATGATATGCGCAAGCAGTTCCCAGTCAGCGTGAGGGACGGGGACACGACTGGTTTTTAGTGGGTTGGAGCCCCACACTACCGGCCCGCACTTGCAGGGAGCTCCCTTGCTGCGGTGCCCGCGTGTGCAACCGCATTTTCCAGTTAATCCTCTTAAAAAAAAAAAAAAAACTCATAAACAAAAAACGGAATTTTGAGGTACATATGGGGAGTTTGCTGCGCCCTTGCAACAAATGTTTTATCCTCGGTTACCGCGAAAGCTACTTTTGTTAGGTCTAATGAAGCGCGGAGTGCCTTGTGAAAGGAGCAAAAGACATCCCTTATCGTTTCGCCCTAGCGGGATTCGACGAGTGTTTGCATAAGTATGCGCCGGACAAGCAGCCACCATCGACCCATGGGGGCGAGCATTTGCTGAGAGTTCTGTTCACGATCGTGGCACCGCTTAGAATGTCAATTAAGGTCGGTGCACATTCGTCGATCGGTAGCCATAGTGATTCCATAGCCTACCAAAGTAATGTGCGCAGTTTAGCCAAATTTGCTAATTGTGGGAGCCCTGGACAGCATTCGAGGCGCGATGCACTCTAATTACGACCAGTACTCGTTTTCCGAATCCAATTAGCGCAGAACGAAGAGCGAAATCCTCGAATTGAATCTAAATTTGATTCCAGTCATACGCATATATATATATATATATATCGAAGCATTTCTGCTCCCCCTTTCCATTGGCAAAAATTATTTTCTCCCCGAGCTTGACCATACCCCAGAGTTTTGCCCAAGCAAATCCGGACACTCTGTATATATATATATATATATATATATATATATATTGTGGAGTTCCGTTACGTCAACTGAAGGCTCTTTGTAATGCACGTAGGTTAGGATTATAGGATTAATGCAAATCCAAAACTACAACCTAAGGGGCCCTCTAGAACAGTCTGCGTGCGGGTTAAATATGGGTCTTTGTCTAGCCTACAAATGACAACGCTAACCCACTCTGGGGCTGACTAAAGGAGAAACACCTACAAGCGGCCAGTACAATTTTGCGGGGTCCGTTTTGATCTAGGAAGTTCAACAATGATCCGAAATGTTCGCAATTCCATTAGCAGCACCTTAGTGATTGCGGTTTTTTTGTGTGGGCAGCAACTTGATTGCTACGACTCGATCTATTCCACCGGACAATTGCATACATTTATCTTCGAACCTTCGAATAACAAGGCTCTCTTCTCTTGGGGTGGCGACTTAGCCGACGTATTAAAGAGAGCTGAACGTCCACTTGCAATCGGTAAGGGTCATGAACTTAAATACAGAAAGTAAAACACTTCTTAAATACAGAAATTCCTATTTCACAAGCATATTTGTTTGCCACACGGTGGCTCCACTGCGGGGAGATTGTCCATGGCTTCTAGAACTTTTAGTATTCTGTGGGGAGCTGCCTGATCCGCTGGCAGGATGATGCACCCTTCGTAATTTACATCTATAGTCCTAGCCATGATGAAGAGCAAAAGCCCTACTTGAGGGCGATAGACCGTAACCGTGGTCTGTTTTAAAAAAACAAATTGCGCATTTTCTTTACACGTCGATACCACCTAATTTTTTTCGAGTTTAGTTTCCCAAGTTAGGTTATGCGGAATTTTTCACGGACTTCGCTCTTTGGGTTTTGCACCGATGCACCTGTTAGACCGCCCGATGATATTTGCGATTCTGTGCGTATTCTTTAACAAACGAATATTTTGTCGAGTTTGACAAGCAATGGCCTACGGTTCTTGTGAATATATTTGAACGTTTATTTCAGTAAATCAGATCATTAGTTAATTATGCTTGTTATTTAAGCCACTTGTAAGGGCTCTATTTCCTGAACAAGCGAGGCTGTTGAGTTCGGATCATCGAAGGCAAGTGGCTGTATATTTTTGTGAGCGGATTACGTAAACCGCACGGTTATTTCAAGATCCGCTATGCTCTATATCATCTGCAGGCTATCATGGTTAAATGAACGACTATCTTTCCCTCACACAAAACTAGTAACTGATCAGACAAACCCTCGGGTTCAGTTATAATCAGGTGACGCATTAATGTCCCCGGGTTCATTTGCCTAATGACCAGCTGGCGATCATTTGTCTGTCAGTCATTCATTCAGTCTAGGTGGTGATGCGCGCGCAACAATATAACATCGGTGGCAATATCGATTGATTAACAGGCGCGTTAACGAAGTTATGAGAGAGTTATACCATCTCTGAGTCAGCAAGAGCCGGTCGATGACCATTGTGCAGAATACACTGCCTTCTCACTACTGCCTTCGTCGAAGACACGATACACAATGGCATGTGTGAGGTCATCAACCGCTCTAATCGCTTGCCTATCTGCGGCTTTCGTGTAGTGAGGAGAGCCTCAAAGCTTTGTGATATTCCAGAAATGGAGTTAAGCTAAAAAAAAAAAGAGAGACAGAAAGCAGAGTTAGGAGGCGTGCAAGGGTATCGACGCACATCCGTTAGCCGGCTATTTGTGCTCTTGCAGCAAACCCGTTGTACCTCGTATGATACTACAGTTCCTGCCGTGGCTGCGCGTTATAGTGCGACTAGGTCGCTAGTACGGAGGAACTATGCCGCTCTAAGGGACGGTGCCACAAAAGCAGAGCCTGCTAAAGAACCTAGTCGATTGCTCCTCCGGCCGAGGAGAACAAAGCAAAGACCACAGAGGCGAACCTTGCGAGCCGGGCCGGAATCCCATTGGAGCAGAACTGGCTCGACCAAGTACTGCAACAAGCAGCACATAGCATACTTCTATTAGTACTGCTATTATTATAAAGCAATGCGAAAAACAGTTCCATGGACGTTAAACCTCGGCTGAGGGTCAGCCCAAAGACTTTACTCTACTTGTAGTAGTAGTAGTAGTCGCTTAGTATGAAGCGGTGCTCAAGGAAAGCGTATACCGGAACAAACAATGTAGAGTATTTTACCGACTCAGTGCCGATGCGGCAAGTTGACCGAAACGGCCTTGTCACCCGAAAGTGCCAACAGTGTGTTTGTGACCCGTTTGCGACAGCATCAAGATGCAGGAAACAGGCTAGGTGGATAACCGCTTGGATCCCCTTCTTCGTTCCTCCCCCTTTTCCTCCCCCTTTTCCTCCCCTTCTCTCTCTCCCTCTCTCTTAATCTCTCTGCATAGGCTAACATGCAGCTGCCGGTTGTTCACGCTTTTATCGACATGGACATCTTTAAAGACGGATCAGGCGATGGCAGTAGGATGACGAAAAGCCAGTGGTACACATTTGTGCGGCCTTCAACTTTCGGTCAGCAATCGAAAGCAGCGACAATCGGCTTGGCGACGACGGCGACGACGACAGCGAAGGAAAAGGTCTCAAACAGTCTTTGAGCTTGTGTCCCTACCACCTTTTACTTGCAAGGGAAGAAGGAAAACCTTCTGAGGCTGCTCTACGGACTCCGCGCTTAGCCACACTGTGGGCACCTCTCGGATGCAGAGTTTAATAACCTTCGTGGTTCGCGGGGCGCGGGCAGGCTAGCGAGGAAGAGAATAAATATGTTCCGCACTGCGTCAATTTTATTGCTAATCATTTCTGTCATTAGCCGGTTGATTGTGGTACTGACAATAGCTGCGCGATTAGCTTAGAGCTGTGACTTGAGTAGAAGTCTATAAAATATGTACCCAAGTCTAATCATCTGTGACGAGAGACAAAGAGGGCATGGCCTTATTAAATTGTCGAAGTAAAAAAAACCGGTCCGCTTTTTGTCGTATGAAAATCACAAGTCTCCCACCGAGCACATTTTTTGGTAAGTCCAAGGTTGCCGGGAAGATTCTTATAAAGGAAGTTCAAGCCTGAAATCTCCTCGAGCGATACGGATGGTATGTTTGTGTTTTCGTAGATCGCAGCCACATGTACGTCCCAGGGGTTCGTCGTACAAATGTAGATGTCCAATTAGAAAACTTTCGTACTGTTCATGCCTCATCAGGGATAAGGCTTTATTCCCAATAATCGATCAAAGCTCTTCTAAATACTTGTTTGCGTTTAGTTCTCGCTGAAGGTTGTGCAAAATAACTGCACACAGTTTAATTTTTGAGCGACTGACTTTCCTAGCTCATCGCCACATGACTGGAGCAGTTTCATTTTCTGCGTCCGAAAGGTACACACTCTTGTCTACTGAATGACTCTTTGTATCCTTCTAGATGTTCATTTGAGAAATGCACTTGCTCTGCTTCTTGCAGTGGATAACGATTTCCGTAAGCCTCGACTTTTACGACCTAAATGCAATGAATAACAATGTTTTGTAGGTATTGCGGCAACTTACTTAAAGCGATTGGCTAAATTAAATTGACTAGTGACTCTCGTAAGCGTCTATATCGCTTAGCGTTTATGCACTTATTTTGAAGTAGTGAACAGTTATTCAGATGCTAGTTATGGTGATCTAGATCCTTAATTTACATCGCTAGGTTCTGGCAAAAGCTACGAGATACATTTTTTGGCGAGACCAGGACAGCAAGCGTAAGCGAGTATTTTTTTAAATATATCTATTTGTTTATTTCGCAATAACATTGCATTTTAAGATGTTACATAATTACAATATATTTTATTATATACAGTTTGAACTCTTTAGCGACCGTCCCACCGGGCGAAAAAGTGCAAAGACTGCCGGTAGGTCTGGCAGCTCGCTACGTGGTATTTAGCGCATATCTGCAAGCAGAACCGGCAACGACATTGATCGCTAACTTGGTGAAATCCTTTGGTCGAACATACCAAGTGATGATAGCCGTGCACAATGTACCTTGTGTACACGTGCCGGCTAGTGCTTGCCATTCCATCCCGAAGCTCCCTGGCGAGGTACACATCTAACTGCGCGACCTCTGCCGAGGCCTCGGTCCCTTTTCCCTGCCACTCCAGCAAAAATTGCTGAAGTGGTCCTGTAATAGGTGACCTAAGCCTGACCCTGATTGTTTCCACTGCCGGCCCGCAAACCGCCAGCAGGTACACGAAGCGGCTTCTTGCCGTCCGCGGCAAGCAAAGAACCCGCTTCATATATATTGTGAAACATCTCTCTAGCTGCGCAAAATTTGCCGCTGAGAGATGGTCCCACACCCTGCCAAGGCTGTAGCTCAACATTGGCACAATCTTAAGCTCAAAAAGACGCACGGCCGCACTCAGAGACAGTCGTCGAGGGTCTCTCACCTCTGTGTGAATAGAGGCAATAGCCGCCCGACATCTGTCGCCGATGTGCTGGGTAAAGGTCGTTCCCGTATAGTGTAGTCTCAGACCCAAATACGGGAAGGAGTTGACAAACTCCAGCGGTTGGCCACAACAGGGTATTATGTCTGCGGCAGCCAATCGACCCCCACGGCGAAACTTCATGGATTTCGTCTTCCGCGAATTTATTTGAAGACACTTACGGTGAAGGTAACTTTCTACGTTGCCGACAATTCGAGGAATGGCACCGCAGTCCCGGTGGGCCACTACGATGTCATCCGCATACATGACGACGACGGCGTTTCTAAACTCCTCCCGTACATGGCGGGCTAGGTCTGCAATGAGCAAGGAGAATGCCAGGCAACTGAGAGGGTCCCCTTGAGGGGTCCCTACGTTTTGACTCAGCTGCAAGGTGTCCTCGCCCCTTACGTTTACTTCAAGGCGGTCTTCAGCAAAGAAGCTGGAGAGCACTCGTAGAAAAGAACCACCCACCCCACTAGTAGGTGAGGGGGAGCTTTGTCGAAGGCCTTGACCTTCGACCACGACCACGACGACAATCAATAAAGACGGCGTACAAGTGACCCCCAGGCACAGCCAACACCCGTTCAACTTCCGACTGGAGTACGTGGATTGCGTCCTGTGTACCTCCACACTTCCTGAATCCGAATTGCTCCGGAGGTAAGGCCTTCTCCACAGTTGGAAGCACCCTCGAGATAATCAACTTAGCGAAGATTTTCTGGAGAGTGGTAGAGATTTGGATCGTCTACATTGTCACCGTTTTTGCCCTTGCATAGCAGAGTAAGCCTGGCCTTGTGCCAAACCTGGGGTATGTATCCCCCGCTGAGTATCTGATTAAACAGCTTACAAAGCTCCCCTGCTAAAACATCGGACGACTCAGCCCAATGTTTTTAATAGATCCCATCAGGACCACTACTCTTTTTTTGGGTAGCCCGCGCAAGATCTGCACAACTTCTTCCACCGTAAACGGCGAATTCATGTAGTGCTGCTCCAGAGTGAGCGGCTGCTCAATAATTTGGTTAGACGCGGGGGCGTTTGCATCGAGCAGAAGGGCCGTAAAGTGCTGCCGCAACTGCTTCTTTGTCATGCTGTGCATGCTTTTGTTCAGCCGGCGAACAATGTAGACATGGGGTTCGCGCTCTGCTCTCTCAAGCAAACGAAACTCCTCCTCCTCATCATACCGGCGCTTATTCTCCACAAACAGTCTCTTGTAGGTTGCTCTATGTTGGCCATAGAGTGCCCTACGATTAGCAACTATCTGGGGGTCGGGGTGTACAGCGCGTGCTCGGCGCAGGAGCCCCAAGACTTCCCGACGTTTTAAGTAGCAGGTCTGTGTACGAGGGCCTCGTAAACCAGGGCCGCGCTCGTCTTTGCCTGTACTTCTTCTTGACAACAGCCGCCTTCACAGTGGTCTCTAAAGCGTGGTTGCTTTGCTCGATGATCTCAGCAGCTCTAACTCGCGCGTCAATACACGCAAATCTAGCTGCCTAGACCAGTACATTGTCGGCTGCCGACGAGAGGCGCGTCCCTGGCCAGGCACACACAGAGACGCCAGCACCGGCAGGTGCTTCCGTGCTGGAATATTAAAAACCTCGCATCCTTGAAATTCCGTCGGATGTTGAAGGTTGTGAAACAGGAGGTTGATAGTGCTTCTTCTACTCTGGCAAACGTACGTGAATTTATCACGCTCATTTGCGCAATGCAGGCCTCTATTTTCTAGAAGCTTAATAAGCACATCGCCCTTCTTGTTGGTGGCGCCACTATCAATCCGACAGTTGAAGTCGCCGCCGATCAGAGTGAGTAGGTGGAGGTTTAGTCCAGCACTGATCGCATCGGCAACGTCAACATCATCGTAATGAGGTGGCAGGTAGAACAATGCAAGGTTGAAACTTGCGAGAAAACATAAAAGGGAACACGCGAGGCGGGAGGAACGGCTGTTCGAAAGAGCAGAACGAGAGCCCTCAGCTAACATCGTGCGACCTCGTAGGGCAGTGAATCCGCTTAGTGACGGACAGGTAAAGAGCCACCTAACTAATTTCTTATTCAATCGTGACGTTGGGGCCGTATCTCCAATCGTACAGCATCTGCTTACATTGGAGAAGCACAGCATGAATCTGCTTTTTGGGGTAGAAGAGGTGTGCCAGGTCCTACGGTCACTCCCGAAGAGAAAGAGCTCAGGGCCCGATCAGGTCTGCTATGAGCACTGGATCCAGTCACTTCCTCTCTTGGCAGAAATTCTTTGTGATTTCTTTAATGAAGTTATAAAGAGGGGGCGGATGCCTAATGTCAGGCTTTCTCTTCTGTTCAAGGGTAGGCATGGTGATGACAAACAGGATCCAAATTTCTACCGTGGAGTGGCGTCAGAACGCACATTGAAGAAGATTTTCTGTAAGTTGATTATTCGGCGGATTGAGCACGTGGCTGAAGAGGCATTTTCACCGGAGCAATTCGGCTTTAGGAGAGGCCGAGGCACCCGTGATGCAATCCACGTTCTCCAGTCAGATAACGAGCGAGCTGTGGCACAACCCAGAGGTCATCTGTATGCAGTCTTTATTGACTGCGTGAAGGCCTTTGACAAAGCCTCTCGCTATCTGCTGGTTGAAGCATTCCAACGAGCAGGTGTGGGTGGCTCTCTCCTGAGTGTAATAGCAAGTTTCTTTGAGGAGGATACCTTGTTGGTAGACGGTGAGCAGGGTGTATTAGAGATTAAGCAAAATGTGGGAACTCCGCAAGGAGACCCGCTAAGCTGCGTTTCGTTTACACTTCTCCTTGCTGACCTCGTCGGTTACGTCCGACAGGAGTACCAAAAAGCCGTAGCGGTGATGTATGCAGATGATATCGTGGTCGCTCATCGCATAAACACCAGGAAGACCAAAGCCATGAAATTCAGGCGTGGAGGTCGATTGGCTTCCAGAGACGTTATACGTTACTGCGGCCAACCATTGGAGTTTGTTAACTCTTTCTAGTATCTTGCCTTCGGGTTCATTATACAGGAACGACGTTCACGGCGCATATAAATGAAACAGTACGGAAGGCACTTGTCTCTCTTTACGGGGAAGTAGGCACTGTTCGAAGACTGTCCGTTTTCTCAGCAGTGAGGCTCTTCAAGCTTAAGATTGTTCCGGGGCTGATGTATGGGCTTGACAGGGTATGGAACCCCCTCAAGCTGGCGAACTTTAACCAGCTTGAAAGGTGTTTTTCATTATCTATAAAGCGAGTGCTTTGCTTGCCTATCCGAGCAAGGAGCCGCTTTGAGTATCTCATGTCAGGCTGTCCACCAGCTGTTGAAACAATCCGCTGAAGATCCCGCGTACAGTACCTTACGAATGTTTTATTTCGGAGTGGGAAGCTACAGTCGAACAGGCCAGACGGGAGGTCGGTGGTTTGGACGTTTTCAATACCTTGCACCTTTGGTCTGGTCCTGCATGTGACAATCGCCGCGTATACACCAGGTACATAGTGCATGGTTATCACTACCTGGTATGTTCAAACGCAACGTTTCACGAGGAGTACGAGTTGTGCACCTGCCGGTTCTGCCTGCAGAGGTGAGCCAAGTACCATGCAGTGGAGTGCACAGCGCTGGACCGAAAATCGTTGCACTACTTCTCTCGTCGGAAGCGTGAAAAAGATAGAGCTTCATGAAAATACATTTTGAAATGTATATTATATTCAATTTGAGTGAAATAAACATAACTGGAATTGCAAAAAAAAAAAACAAATATTATTTTTCTTTTTTTATAAATACGTATGAGAATTTTCCGATCTACCCTCGTATATATATATATATATATATATATATACATACGCATGAGCAGCAGTAACAAAAATGAATGGCGTTCATTAGAGTTACGAGGTCAGTACCTCGTACAGACTGGAAGTCATAGTAGTTCTATCGGTCGTAGTCGCCGTATCGACAAAGCATAGGGGGGCATACGGGCAAACAATCAACGCGAGAAGAGAGCAGGTCGTTTAACGAAAGCAAATTACTGGTGGCAGTTTGAGGAGTGAAAGCACGAACGGGTTGGTCGGAGGGCATCGGGTTGTCGTCAGGCGAATGCTGCGCGAGCCCCCTTGTAGGGGTATTAGGGGTTTATAGACACGTGTGAACAGGGATGGGGGGGTATAGCTGATGATGTGTCGGGCCCGCAGCAGCGGCACATAACATATCATTGGCGCTGCCTGCCAAGGATTTTTCTGCTGGTTTCAGGTATTCTGTCTCAACCGGGCGCATCCAGCACGCAAACAACAGCAACAAAACTACTTGAACCAATGGCGTCTGCAGTGCTGCCACTGCAGACGCCATTGGTAGTGACCGCTAGTGATCTCTCGGACCTGTCCTAAATGGCCTCGAGAGTCAGGAAACAGAACCTTCGACCGTTATCGTCATTGTACGTGCCAACTTCTCGGCTTGGACGCATGTTGTCGTGACATAAACCAGACACAATCGCAGCAGCACAACAGTAACGCCGTGGTAACAACTGAGTGTGGGGGCAGAGTGAAAGAGAGAAGATACGTTGTTAGTCAAAGACACAACTGATGCAATCTTTGCTATAATCTCTATACTCCACGATCATATATGGACGTAGACATTCAATGCGGTATAGGTGTACAAGCATATATCAAGCAGTTTTTACCTTAGAATGACCTAAGTGAGTTCGTAACTGCTCGTACGCAGAAAAACGTCAACATTTAAGCACAAATAAAACATACAAGATAAACAAATCTCTTATTGAGTTGTTCAGTTTCACGAGAGGGAGCCGAGATCTGTAAACGTGCGTTAGCATGCACAAAACGCTCACAGGTAGAACAATAGTACCGGATACAGGAATGGCATAACTCTGTCGGAGATATGGGTTGAGTACAGTCCGTGTGTGTACGATCGCATTAACAATGCTTTTCAACACTAGTTTAAGCCCCAAGTGCGGTTTATCAAGCAAAACTGCATTTCACAACGTTATAGTTATTGGTAAACATTAAACACAATTAATAAGATGAGTAATAATAAAAACTATACTGAGGACTTCCGCACCTCACAAAACATGCACGATCGATGTGCCCTATATTATTAAACTGAACAATTTATAAGGGTAGAAGCAGATAAATCGTCATCATTACATTTATTTCACTCATATTGGGTATGCATATGATATTGGTATTTTTATTGTTGCTAGCCGGTTTCGACACGGCATTCGAGAGGCAGTGCACTGATCTTTTCGTAAGAGTCAGGCAGGCGGACGCGTCTCGACAGATACACTCTGTGCGCTTCTCGTAAAAGTTCGTATTTAAACCGACCGGACTATGAAGTGGCGATCTGGTATAGACATAACGATCGACACATGCAAGACCAAACCAGAAGTGAGAGGCACGAAAATGCAGGTCTTCGACCACTCATCAAACTTGTTCATTACATTTCCCATACCGAGACGAGGCTTTCGAATGGTACGCGGTGTCTTCAACCTCAGTACAATTATCTCAACAACCAGTCGCCGGATGTTGCCTACTTCTTCATAAAAAAAAGAATAGAGCTGTGCGCACTGTCTCGACGATGAAGTGAGGGTTGCCGCAGAGTAATGGAGCCGAAGCTCCAGATACGGAAATAAGTTGGTACACCCCAACGGCCGCTACATAAGGCCCCCAAGGCCGCTGCAACATAAAACGTTTTCGGCAATCAACCGTTTTTCAGCTTTCCTTTTCAGCCCTTTAAATACAAGAGACACCTTTACCAGAGAAGTGATGCACTGGATGGCACCCAGGTCGTAATGAGCGATCACTATGTCAACTGCATTTTGGTACTTCTGTTGAATATAGCCGACAAAATCGGTATAGATAAGAGTGAAAGAGACGCAGCTCAGTGGGCTTCCTTGGCGCAAGAGTACAAGCACCCCGCAGTGAGCGAGTTAATAAGCCTGAGAAAAGCATTGTCCTGATCTCCTCTACCCTGATTTCTCTCACCTATTAAACTTTTCATAGCTTTATAAAGCAATTCACAGAAAGTTTACAAACAAAGGCTCACTTCGAAGCTATCAACTTAAAAGTGAATAGTGCACATGTCTTGTGGCAACCAAGTGTAGATTGCCTCGCTGTTTTTCTCCGAGTATGCGAAATACTTATACTTGCTAACACCGCTAAGTGGCATCCTGGTTCCTGGCACAGACAAGTCAAAATCTGATACACTGTGTCAGCGACCTCGGCCAAGTCCAGATGTGGGGGGTTGATAGGAGACCACTATTTTCACCCGCATAATCAAAAGGCCCACACATAAATCGTTCTCCCCACACATTGCACCGGCGGTAAACGTTTGTGTAGCTAAAGTGATAATCCACTTACACTACACAGGACACGCTAAGTTATCACCCTAAGTCTGCATTTTGAACACCACCTTCACAGAATAGAAGTTCCTATAGACGATGCAGGTGTGCAGGTTAGCATCTGACCTTTCAGCCGCCAGCCGTGCTCCTCTCAGCGCGCTCCGCGAACCTGCCTGCCCGAGCATACACTTCGAGATTGCCCACTTTATCAGCTGCGCTGCCTTTCTGCATACGAAGTTTTGCTTTATCGCTTCTTCTTCTCCGTTAGACGGTGACGAAGCCAGCGTTGTCCTGCTCGTCTGGAGTAGTCTCTATGTAGTAGTCGCTGCCGCTTCCCTTGCCGTTGGCATGGGCCTGTCATCCATCGGCTCATTTGTTTTGAAGATAGTGGCGGTGTTGTTGTTGTTGTAGCCGCAACTACCGCTACTGCTGCCGCTTCTGTTAAGCTCAGCTGTCGTAGCGTTGCCTTTAGGCGCACCGGAAAGGCAGGCCTTGCCGTTCTTTCGGCCGGTGGCGCTGCCACGGGTCGGCTTTGTTGATACAAGCCAACCTTGGCCTTTCGTCAACCGAGTCTTCTTGTTCTTCCGCGCGCTTTCTGGTTTCGTCTGTTTTCTTCACGCTAACCTTTTTGTTAAGCGCGCGTTTTAAGCATCGCCCCCCCCCCGTTATGGTCTCGGAGTGTACACGTCATTGCAGAGGAACCCCTTTATCACCAGTGACCCTTCAATGGGGGATTTTGTATGGTGCCCACAGTTTCACGAAGTTTCACTGTTGGACGCATACAAGTTTGTTTATCAAGACCAAGCTAGGTACTTGTGATCCACAGAATCCGCCGACACAAACTGTGTGACCTCGAGGCGCACGGGCAGCCCTCGTGAAACATAGTTGAGCACCCCAGGTTACAAGAAAGCAATTGTTTTAAATGAGAGCAGATGCTTTGCACATTCGAACATCACGGTAACAGACGAGAAACTTTTAAAAATATATTGCCTTCACGTAATTATTCCTATATTTTACAATTTTAGACCTTGAAAACATAAGATCAGATATTACTTCGCAGAGAGCACGTTGGGCTTACCGACGAGCGCATCGGCGACGCTTGCACCAGAACTTTGCCACAAACGCACATTAGTAGAAAATTTAATACTGGACGAGATACTGTTTAATACACAAACCTTAGAAGCCCACAGGGGTCTGCCTTTCGCAGTAATAAATGGAAATTGTCATCACAGAAAAACAGATATAAAATACGCCGAACAACATGGCATGGCTACCATAACCTTATATGCTTGAACAGAGATTGTTATGAAATTGACGATATGCAATTCCGACCATATAAAGAACTTAAGTCGCCAGCATCATTCAGCAACTAATTTAAGCACCACTTTTTGTCGCAAACAAATTATTCTGGCTCTACGGAAGATCCCATTATAGAGACCATACCCAGATAAAAATACGATAGACCATCACTAGTAGTGACAAGGTCTTGTACACTACGAGTAACTTCTCCGTGGAGACAGCTATTGACACCAAAGGTTGCGCCACCAGCGGTCTAATAATGAAAAGACTTTGATGCGGGTCTATAACCCCTGCTTGGCGGTGACGCCCAGAGCGCAGTCCCTTTTCGGCCGGACAGAGACTTGCTACCCGTGACCGCAATCAACAGCAGTCAAACACCAAGTGCGCGAATGCACGTGTGCCGGTGCAGCCACCGGAGCCACGTGGCGGCGTCAATGCCGGCAAGCAACCCGGGTAATTCAAGTTTGTTATTCCTCACTTGCGCATGTACATTATACCTATATAAATATATTCATATTTACAATACAATTTATACGACTCGAGATATCAACGAAATTATTAACTGTACATTTTCGGTTGGAGTAATGCGTCTCGCCTATTCACTCGCCGTACACTTTCGGTTGGAGAAAGGTGCTCTCTACGATCAAGGTGAGCATTAAGAGGCGAACGTACCGTGCAACGTCGCTCTCTGCGCGAACGTTGGCGGTGACGTCAGACCTATGTTATACAAGCGATGCGGGGCAAAGATCACTGTTTAGATGTTTGAAAAGATGTACTCCAAAATGCGCCTGCTATTTCATATTTTTCTAGAGAGCGTGCACAATGCATCTGTGGTTTGTGCTATCAGATCTTCGTTCTCATCATGGTTAGGTAAAGATCACGATCAGTCATAGACACGATGATCACGATATCACATCACATGCTGCCGCTCTAAGCGCCTCTGATATAAAAAGGTGACAGGTGCATTTAGGTATACATGCCAAGCGAGTAATAAATCAATCAATCGTCAAAACGGCTTGATTTATGGCGTCGGTGAAATAGCCAAGCTAGTGTACATACAGCAGCCATTTGTTTGCCAACGTTCTTTAAAAAAATTGAACAAGTGCGTTTTCAAATCAGAAAAACCTCTGTCGGTCCCAAGGATAGCTCGCTAGAGAAGTCTAGGCATTACGTACAAGCCTTAGGAAAATTGTAAAAAAAGATGTCGGGATGGTTGGACATAGTTTTGTGCAAAGACAAGAACTAACTGACGCTAATAAAGCACAATTGTTGACACTGTGCCAAATATTTTCTATAGCGTTTTAGTTGTCGTCTTCTTTAACGTGTGGTGGATAGATTGGTCCAAGTTTGATGTGTAGCCAGACTTCAAGGAAGCAGGGCTGGCCGATCGCTTGGAGGTGGCCCAACTTGGGGTTTTGAAATGTGTCAATATCTGTTGTCGTAATGTTGTGGCTGTAATTATGGCCCAACCTGCATATATATATATATATATATATATATATATATATATATATATATATATATATATATATATGAGTTTTTTTTTGTTAAACAATAACAGTTAAGTATAGAAACACTGGGCTCAAAATGGAATTACTACAGTATAACAGATATAAATATTAACAAAGAACATGATATAAAATGGACGTGGTCTGTTTGCACTTGTCCACATAGCTTGCATACACGCTCTTGTATATCAAAGCTGTTATCGACCATGCACAATGTTTTTCCTGTCGACTTGCTTCAAATAATTCAGTGTCTAATAAAAGGCAATTTGCCTAAGACATTAATTAAAACAAATTTAAGAGGTTGTTTTTTTAATTCTAGACTATCGTCCGTCCCCTGCGGGCTTGAAGTCGCCGTGTGGCATATTCTCAATGCACCGAGGGCCGGACATGTTGAGATATCTAGGATTTCCCCAACACTCCTTGTGGTAGCATCACAGCCGCTGACTCTCAGCGGTATATAGTTTATCATCTATTTTCAATAAGCATCGCTCAATTAAGAGAGCGATGCTTATTGAAAGAACGATATAATACCGCCGAATCTTTTTTCATGCAAAACATTTTCATGGCAAGATTTGTGCCAACCAGTTGAAGATCACCAATTAGTGACATCGCTGCTACATCTTGGTCAGGTCGATATGGTGATCTACGTTTTTATCGATATCAAATTATTATAATTGTCTCTAGGAATCGAGTTAAAAGCTAAAAAGAAAATCTAAAATACGGCGTATATTGATCATTTGTTCAGTTTGCTCTGAGCTTTATTGTACCTGTTAACCTCCTTAACTGCCCGATCAGTGTTGCAATGGGGTAAGAAGCTAAACTGTTGTGCTTAGTACCTTGGCTTGGCAGTAAAGCAGGATTCGTTGAACGACGAATGCTATGTGGATTTTGAGTGCTGCGCTTATCAGTAATAGTTTTTGGTAGTTATCAGGATCCCTTCAGCGGTCCTTCTGTTCGTATATATATATATGCGTCAACTTGCACCGTCGCCAAGCTTCTGGGATACCCTCGAACATACGGTGGTTGAAGGTCTTCGGTGCTGTCATGCTGGCGTCTGCTTTAATATGTTCGTAGAACACTCCATACGGGCCAATTTAATTTACAATCGTTATATGTAACATTGATTGTGCTATTTCCCCAAGCTCAAATGGTCTTTTTATGTAGTCTTTATTATCAGCATTGGAGTGGCTAGATTGTTCATACCACGCGTCGTCATTGATCAGTGGATTTGGTACGGGCGGTCCCCAGGACGACAGTATCAACGGCTTAGTCGATCACACGTTTCAAAAGTGTTTAGTTTTCATAGGCCTCCCTTGCTTGATTCAACACCAACCTGTTGAGTTTTTTTTTATTTAAGCAAAATCGTTGTTGTTGACGCTTCCCCTTTTTTCACTTCATCTGCAGCCAGTTGTAAGATGAAGTTTATTATATGGCACTGTTTTGTATACCATAGTTTGCGGACGTGTCTTGTGTTGTATTGTTTGGCCCCTTTGATTGACCATAACAGTCGCCGTCAGCACGATGCTTCGGATTCATCGATATTGCCTCAAGATTGCCAATTACCTAAGTTCTTCCAAAGCTTTTAAACATTGACGTCGCCACGAGCCTTCTTATGTTTTAAACTGCGCTATATGGAAACTGATTGGTTGATGTTTGCGCGAGACTCTTTGTTAATCCACGATTACACTCATGACAAAGGCAGATCCGGTTGAAACGGACGAGAGTATTATGTCTGGAGTGCTGCTGCCATCCCGGCCATAATAAGTACAAGCTGTAGTAACGCATGCTAAAAACCACTCAGTGGTTTCTGCCGAAGACATAGTTATGTTTCTTTTTTCAGCGCTGCATATTAATAGCGTCGAATCTCTAGTGCAATGCCGTGCTTCGACCTTCCCGCATCAGGTTTAACTGTCGAACGATGAGAGGTTTTGTGGTCAAGTAAAACCATCTGGGCGGGGTGATGTACAAAGGGGAAAAATGTCCGCTAGGAGGACAATGTACGATGTAAAAAATGGTCTAAATTAATCTCAATAAGTGTTCTTAGAAATTCAACATTTCACAAAGAGCACTTTGTACTACTTTGTTATGACCGCTTGTAATCTAATGTCCGGTTCCGGTGGGCTCCAAGAGAAATTGTAGGTGAGTTTCTGGAGTCAGAAATTGTGGTAATTTAAATGATCAAGCATTTCCTGCAGAAGTTCCCCGCGCCTGCTTTTTCCGATAACGTTGGGCTTGGTAACCATACTTTCACTAAAGACTTGATTATCGTATAATTACCATTTTTAGTCGGTACACACATATGCAGAGAGCTCCCTTTGGCCAGATCATAAGGTCTCTAATTGTAGAGAAAAGTAGTCCTCAGTTACGCTGACATGGAAGTTGCTGTTGTGACTGGCGTTCCTTCCCGTTAGTTTTATTGCTTTTGCTTAGGCGCCACTGGGCAGCACTTTGCCTAAGTGGCTTCTTATAATTGCCTCCGCTGTAACCGTGTCGAATCGGGATATAGATATCGTTTTTCTCGAATTCGTGCAGGCTCCACGGTTGTACAAACTCTTAAGTTGATTCGCCTACTGAGACCAGTGACTCCACATTGAATGTGGCTTTTACAATCAAAATCCGTGTCAATGCGTGCGGAGTCGGACATGTATGTGTTGATGCACTACTGTTGGGCGCCCTGTTGGGTGAGATACGCTAAACGTGAGCTACTAAGGCTACCGCAATCTCCATCAATTGCAGCTCTCGAGTCAGCGGCGTCATGGTTAGATGGAAAACCCCGGCACCCGAACCTATTAGATATGGGTACGAGCATTAACTACCAATACGTATCTAGGACGCTCAGGGTATACTCCACTTGTAGTTAATAACCTAGAACACCCGGTTGCACCTCCCACAAGGCCTACCACTCATTCCAGCTGCACCTGCGGCCCGCCCAACCAAACAGTAGTCTGTCCCTATCTTGGCGCTTCGATAGCCTGGGAGAGTCTCTCTTTCCCCTGCTGGCTTAGCGTGTTACTCATTCATCAACGAGGAACAATTTCATCATGATAAAGCTAAGAAGGTGTACGGGTCCAGCACAACGCGCGAATGTTTGTTTCGTCACCGGCGTCCTGAACTGAGTCACCGCCGCCTTGCGCTCTGCTCGAGGGGCCCAGAAACGTTTTGCCGGCTGGGCCTTTGTCCTTGTAGTCAGTTGGGATGGACACGTCACTCCGACTGTTTCGTTCTTTCTTTGGTAGGCTGCCGCTCGTCTCTTCATCCCTTCCTCGTCTTCATTCTCGCGTGCCAACTTGTAGGGCCATAACTGCGAGAAATGTGCCGCCATTTTTGTATAGTCCTATTTACCAAACAAATCGGCGATTCGAGAGACGTCGTGCGGCTAAACTTGTATCACAAACAGCGGTCTTCTAAACATCGGCTGATGTTTTGACAAGCTACTCGTTTATCAGTGGCAATCTTCTAACCTCCACACGTCCCCCACGACGTATCTTATCGAGTACGGTCTCCTCTTCTTATCATATTGGCCCCTGCCCTCAATCCGACGATCGCCTTGGTTCTCGACGTCTGTGCTTCCTCCACAGCAAGCTGTGATTGTTGAGTTGAGACCTCTGTGGATGTTAAGTTGAGATCAGAGTCTGTCACATTGAGTCGTAGGCGAAGAACTTTCTGAATTACCTTCTATCCATCCGTTGTCACCACGATAAAACAGCTTCGAGAGAAATGTCAGCATGACGATGTTAACCTAGACTTCACCACTTCCAATACAACACTCTTAAAAACCTATCCACGCAAAAACAATGCACTGCTTGTCATTGGATGCAAGGACGCAGATGATCTAAGCATCTCTGCCAAAAAAGACAGCATTTAGGCATAATAGGGTTGCATAAGCCTTCTCGGCGTCCAAGGAATTCCTTGTGCATCATACAAAAGGCACGCCAAGCACATGGCGCTCGACACAGATGCTTATGGCACTAAGCCAGTATCTTTGTTGAATCAGCTGTAGCGTTTTTTTTGTGCCAATATACCCTGCATTGCTGTGATTCAACATACAGACCCTGACGGCGCGGAGTACCACAAACAGAATTTGAACCGTTGTTCCGTTGCCAGTTTTTACATCACTCCTGCGATACAACACATTGTTCTGCAGTGCGCCGCAATCCCTGTGTATGATAATTTTCTTTCAACGAACGTTGCCACTTTTCTTTCTGCGTCCAGTATAGTTTTTACCGTGTTGTCTCTTGCTTAAACCGTCCCGATTTCCATTTTAACTGAGATCGGTAGTCGCTTCTGCAAAATCACCTGCTGCTATGTGCCGTCCGCTATTCGCCACCATCATCGTCACTCTCATGCGGATCGTCTATCCACGTTCACTGCCCTGCTCAAGGCATCTAAGTGTTCAATTTGGATTCTCGCTCTGTGCTTATGCAAAAACTTAAACTCCGGTAGACTATCTGGCGAGCTGCGGGGTTGACTTGCTGAACTTCAGATCTGTTACTGCGGCACAGCCCAAAACGACAATGGACGGACGATCGTGCAACTAGTGGCGTAGTCTGAGCATCGATCAAACTAGAACCAATTCTTCCAATTTTGTAGAGTCAAAAATGTAAACGGAAGTTTTCTACTGATCGCGCATATCGGTCCCTACACCTCCGCAACCCTGTGAAGCACAATACTCTAAGACCAAGTCCGGTTGCATCGGTATGCAGTTCCGCTTCTCGCCCCTGTTCGAACTCCATCAGTGTCATTTCCCTCTGAGCGCCCTTTAGCTCGTGCAACAATTCAATGCATTCAGAGCTTCAATGGAACCCTGAATTCTCTGTAAGGTCATTCTCTGTTCACTAATCGGTGCGGCTACTGTAGCAAGGTCTTGCACAAAGCGCGGGATGAAGCTTGCTAAGCCCAGGAATCTCCGAATATTTATGATTGCTGGTTCTGGATGCTCTACAACTGTTTTCAGGTTAATACCTCCGGGTTATCGTAAAACAAGGCAAACTCAAGAAACTCGACCTTCGGCACGACTAGTCGGCATTACTCCAGCAGAATTGGCATCTTCGTCCTCACTAACGCCTGCAGAATCTGTTCTGTGTACTCTAAATGGACATCGTGCCAGTCTGCTGCAGTGATCATATCGTCTATCTAAGGGTAGGCGATATTACTACCAATATCCTGGTTGATCTTTCACAGGGGCAGCTGAGGCGTTCGCTAAGACCATACGCATTATATTCCGGTCGCATTTCCTTCACAGCTGAATCCCGTGCCATACGAATTTAAAGGAACCAATTCCACTAACCGGACCGATCTCGCTAGGAACATGGTACCTTGAGTCTTGTTTGTTGTGCTATTATCATATCACTCGTAAAATAATAGTCACTACATCCTCCGTATCAACGCGAGTATGGCTCTTTATTGACATGGATTAGTGTGACGTTGCCTTGAGCTCCCCTGCTCGAAGAGCGCTAACCTTGGATTCGCTACCGACCGCACCTGGGCCGAGTACAGCTCCTGCTGACGTGACCGACCTATTTGCAACAAAAACACACACTTGTTGTCTCTTCGCTGATGCTTTTACCTTTCCCCGCTAACTGTGGCGTTCCCGGCTCACTGTTGCCGCCACTCGTTTGTCGCTGCTGGCTGCTGCATGTAGCCTGCACGCTTGGCCGAAACTGCGCGACATTTTGAGTGTAACTGCGTACGAGGTTGCTATTGGTTCACACTTGGCTTCGGTCGGTGTTTGTCGCCAAATCCTCCTGCCTCGACGGTATAATGTGGCCTTTGTGCCGATAGTCAGGCGGCGAATCTACTTGGAGAAGCTGTCCTAACATGGCCGCTTAGCTCGCACTGGTACTAAGTGCTTTGCTTATTGCTAGGCCTACCCGTTTGTTCCGTGTCTCATCTAGCTACACCCGATTGTAGTTTTCAAGCACATTTGTTTTCCACACACAAATAACAAACAACGAGCTTCAGCCGTAGGCCTCTTAGAATTTAGTCTTTGATGACGTTTCGTTTCAAACTAAGCTCAAGCGCAATCGTTTCTCTCCTTTCGAGCACAAACATTCACCGATTATCCGTTCGCTTGAACACAAAGATGTAGCTTCTGCAGGAAAAAGGCTGTCATTGTACTCGGTCGCATAAGTCCAGGAAAACTTCTCTCTAAGTGGTTCAAGTACCATAAACATGCTGGCCTTGTGAATTTCGAGAGTAGCACATATTTGAACTGGTTTTTGTTCCACTTGGCCAGTCTCATAGCCCCCGAGTCTCTGCAGCCGGCAATCCGTTGCCCGAGAATTCTTCCTACGATATTCGCTGCTCCGGCTGCGAGCTTAGCTACAGAAGCTAGTCCGTCTGTGAAAGAACTGTCTTCTCCTGCGGCAGATGGAACCGCTCCATGTCGTCTCTGGCTGATCAATTTCTTTGCTCCTTGGCTTTCAGGCACTTGACCATCATAGGTGCCACCTGACCACCGACCAGGTTCCGTTTCACTTCCTCAACGCTGTTCACCATCATCCGTTCACCGTTCGATCCAAAACACTGGCGTTTTTGCCTTAAGCCACTAGTTGCCTCCGCAACTCCGGAGCTACCAGCACACAACAAAACGACCAGCACAGAGCCTTAATAAAACCGTATGAACGGGGAAAGGAAGTTCTCTGATTCGGTCAATACGGCGTCTAACGCCACTCGTCTGAACTCAGGACCCGTTCTTTGGTTAGGGCTACCGCTCCTCCCACGAATCCCACACCTTTGCGCCAAGTGCATTCGACCCTACGAACCAGCTCTGGAAATAAGAATAGCTATAGCATGTCGATCACGTTTAGGGAACACTTCACTCGTAGTTAATAGTCTGATAGGGTCTATTACAATACCTAGTTCTACCGATCTCAAGGTCTGGCACTCATGCCGTGCCACTCGGCACGCCCAACCAAGCAGTGCTCTGTCTTATCGCCTCGATAGTCTATGGGAGTCTCTTATTTCTTTCTGTTGGCTCGTGTTGCACCTGTTGCTGCTTGATAACACAATCGCGGCCACTAGGCGCGCCGCTTCGATTAGACGGCAAAAGATGGATTTAACGTGCATATTCGTGCTACCTGTGCTTATTCCTTCTAGGCCTGATCCGCCTACTCAGTGACACAGAGAAAGCCTAAGGCATCCTACACATCCCGCCCCTTCATAAGCGGAATCCAAAACCACTTTATGTGCAGCAAGGAGTCGCCTCATGGCCAAAACACAATAAGTGATTGGCACGCTCCTACAGCACTGACGAGCACCTAATGAGTCCATCCTGGCGAATACCGAAAAGGATACGTTGAAACGGTTCAAGGCGGTATAAGGTAATTTCAACATGTGCTAGTATGACAATTGCATTAGCTCAGGCCGTTACAAAATGCACAACTTTGCGTGCCTCCCTCATATACGAAAAAACGGTGCTTAATTTTTTTCCTTACTCTCTATATATATATATATTTATATATATACCGTGTTCAATTTGTTGGGAGCAGACGTGTTGTAACTTCGTTATTTTAAATTGGTCGCGTTAGAGTGTCTTGCCGAGTTTTGAGTGCGGAGGAATAGCTGAATTATAAGCGCTGTACATTATAGGCCCCAAAAGTATACAAGTGTTGTAATCGCATTGCATCGATAACGGATTTGCAAGTCGCCTTAGTTTACATGTGAAAACAATACCAACAAAGCATTGGCGCCAGCTAAGCGAAAGAAGCCAACCTTGCCGCTAAAAAGCGTTGCCAAAACGGATGAGGCCACTTCTATCAAACAGCTCAAGAAGCGCACGAGACTCTGCGCCATCAAGGGGACGCTGCGACTTGTTTATCGCAAGTCGTATCAGGGGCGTATATCTGATCACCTGTACCAGTTTAGTGTTCTAGTGGTGGCTATTGCCAATGTAGGGGAGCCTCAAGCGTATAATGCAATAATGATGGAGTACACCCACAGCGAATAACTTGTCCACTATGCAACTAGCAATACAAAAGAAGACGACTCACGAGGCGTGTGGCAGCCAAACATCCATTGGCCTTTCCTAGCTAGTCTACCCGTTCACCCACATCGCTTGAGAACAACCCACAATAATCCGCCAGCAGAATCAGACATCCAGGTTGTAGTGAAGACTGAGTGAAAATGGTAGAACAAACTACAGAACGTCGCTGACAACTCTATCCCACTTGGTGGTCACCGCGCCCTCTTTTGAATTCAATCGTCGTTCTTAGCTGCCAGGGTTATCCACAGCCTCCAGGAAACCGATCTAAAAGGGCGATTGAATGACCTTCGTCCACTGAACGGATTGACTTAAAATACCCCCGAGTCTCCCCTTGAATTATCGCTGACGCCTTTTGCTCGAAAACAAGATATGACATCTCGTCGGCGGCCCCGTCGTCGTCCATCTTCGAGGGGCTCCGACGGGGTTTCTACTATCTCGTGACAACTCCGAAGACGATCACGGTTGATTATGACGTTGGTGGTGCAATGTTTTTCGAGCTGATGTTCAGCCAGCATTTAGCGTCTACGGATTTGCTTTTGCATCGCTTCATAAGACGGACTTCATAAATATAAATGTGCAACGGTAAGGATCGAGTCCGTGCACCTATGTGTTACTTCGGGTCGCGAGGCGCACGCGAATGCACCACGCCACCGGGCTCAATGTTGGTGATACAGCCAATCTCTGTCTGCGTTCGCACACCGAAAGGTGGCTTTGCCTTCTTCGCTCGCCCTCGCTCTCTCTCATGCTTCCTTTCTTTCTCGTTCTCACTGTGTTTGTTGTCAATTCAGGTTCTGTTTTAATATTTGGCCAGACGGCAGACGGGTTAGCTAGGAGTGCAGCAGAAGGAAATAATCATCAGGGACGGCAAGTGCGGCGACCCGCAACGAATTTTGAAACTGATTGATAGTCAAACGGGCAGGCCCTTTGGGAATGTTCGCCACACCCGTAGCACCCCCGCACAGCTCAGACGGCGCAGCTTGCGCCCTATGAAGAGCAGCCATGGGACTGTACCGACCTCCTTTGTTTTTGGTTCCCAGCGACAACTTCCCTGTCTCATTTCGGTATTTGTTCAGACGCACCCAACCAGAACTCTTGAGGGGGTTACTTCCGAAAAAGCTAAAGCAGACGAAGCGGCACACGCGGGCCCAATAATTCGACCTTCAGACGACCTTGCCTCGCTCTTTGTGCTTGATTCATGTAATCGAACTGCACACTAATTGACTTAAATTTTACGTTTACATTCTATTTCTATCTCTGTATTCTCTTTTGCTGTACGTTTTCATTATATATATATATATATATATATATATATAGAGAGAGAGAGAGAGAGAGAGAGCGAGAGAGAAAACAAATATTGTAAGGACTGGATCGAGTTCCTATAAGATTTTTATTGCAAAATCCACAAACGATTCTACAGACAAATTGACGCAGTAACAACAGACGTTTCGCCTTGTTAGATTACACTCTATATTGACCTGGACTTATATCTTCAGATAATCTCTGTGCTAACTGAATATAATAGAAAAACACCGTTATTTCCTAAATAAAGAATGGAAAGAGAATGAAATGAAGTAAAGCCCACGAAGCCGTTTTGCTGTGCCATTCTCTGGCCATATGTCAGGCATTTCAAGCCATGCAATACATGTTGGTAAACGCATTATATGGCTTTCTCGAGTATTCGTTGTCGCACGGAAAAAGCGATCAATAAGATCAGTGCTCACAAGGTGTGATAGTGCCCACTTGTCGTTGTTCTTAGATAAAGTTAACAGCGACAGAAGGCAAATTCTCTATAGTGCCAATTTATAAAATTTCTCTGAACGATTTTAAGTATACGTATGTTTTCTACACAAGTATGGACTCCGCACAAGTGAGCAATATTAAAGCCAGGATAACGCGATTGCTTTGTACAGACAAATATACACTTTGGGGATTTTCAGATACTTCTAGCAAGTCCTGCAATCAATATATATAGACCGTCAAAGGCAACGTTAAGATTGAGAATGCAATTTGAACTAGGATTCGCCGGGAGTGAACGAAGAACTAGGATTATACGGGAAATTCATAGCACAGCATACAAAGGCAGAGAAAAGGACGCGTGTAGCGTGAGATATTAAGTTGCACTACTCTGGGATTATCGCTATACAGACTACGGTGAGTAAGTAATAGCACAGGAAGGTTGAAAAGTTAAGTGGTTAGTAGAGTAAAAGTGAACAGTTCGTGCCTATCATTAAAAAGCGTTCGTGTTTTTTTTTTGGGGGGGCGCAGCATTTACGCACATCGCAATATTTTTTTTTGTCGTTCCACAAATTTAACGAATATATTGACCTTGTTGAAAACTGCCTAAACAAATTACCAGTATTGTAGCCGTGACTTGAGTGCTACTATACTCGGGCTCCTTGCTCCCGGTCTCGTTGCTGCTAAAACGGTATATCATCGTGTTCTCGAAATGTCCGCTCTAAGTGATATCGGCTTGACGCGATAATCATCAACGTGTCTTGCTTTTGGCTGCTTCGACAACATCTCTATAAATGAGTTTCTTTTAGATTACGCCTACTAATTATAAAAAAAATCTACCTTTAAGCTTAAGAGCCGCATTATCACTGTCTAGTCTCGGCTTACTATAGTCTGTCTATGCAAGTCAACATATGTCAGCCAAATGCACACCTTTGGGATAGCGTTGCCTTTTGGTGTTATCCCTTTTCAAATAACTTTCTACGTTTTTTTTCGGCGTTCTATTTGGCGATAAGTGGATGTTTGAAGTTTTGCTCCCGTAGAGTAGATTGATTTATCAGCCGTCAATTTGGGAATTATTAAATGCTGCTTTGTGTTGAGAGCGCACCTAGGCAGCTGAACCGGAAGATTCGTTTTCAACCCATGTCGGTGTCAACAGTCAAGATAAATATTGAAAAATATAGTTATAGTAGTGTGTCGACTAAACAAAGGAGAATGTAAAATCAGAGAGCAAAGAGAAATATGTACAAACAGAGGACGGCTTTTCCGCGGCTCACGAAGGGGTCGATTTTATCACCTTGATGAGCACTCGCGAAAGGAAATATATTCAAGGTAGTCTTACATAGGTAACTAAGATATGCCCACTCCTGTCAAACAAGGACACTTTGTCGCCGCACGCTCCAAGCAACATTGTTGCGTAAATTGCAGGACCCCAGTAGAAGTATTTCCCCGCCCGAGAATAGGGTTTCTGCACGAGAATAACCGGTTCTTCATAAAAGCTCGGTTGTTGCAGCAGGTACAATGGTTTCATTTAGATCCTAAAAGAACTAAAGACGTTCTTCTCAAAGCTCCGCAGTTACCCTCGGAAAAAGCGAGGCCTATATTAGAGTACAGTTCCTATGCAGTTCCCAAGAGCAGTCACGTCTAAGCGTCCCATGGCCATCCCGTGGCTATGGCATTACCGCGCTTCTCTCCATTCACAGCTCTGCAAGCGGGGCCAATCTGCTATGCCCAAGAATAGGTTAAGGCTTAGTCGGAGATATACGCTGCCAAATAGCCTTACAGCTGGCGGAAATAACTCTGATCGTCCAATTGCGTTCTTACCAACAATTTACAGATTAGCCGCCAGATGGCATGTAACTCGCCGTCATGCAACAGGGGCCTTTCTTGACTCCCGAGAAGAGCATTTACCTTCTAAGAAAGCTAAATGATCAAGTTATCGACCTATTCCATCTAGACAAGCGTGCGTACCGTGAACCTTAGGGCCTGCCTATTAAGCCGGCTCTGTTTCGAAAAATCAGCGAACTCGTGGCTTTGTTTTAGTCGGCATTTGGTGTCTGGTACTGTACTGTGTCTGGCTGACGGAATGATCGCGAGCAACCCCGAATTTGTCTAGCTGACACTCGATGGGTTTTTGGTTTTGCCAGGAAAGCGATCTATATCTTAGCTCAACCAAATGTGAAGTTCATTCCGCACATCCCCATTGGTCCATCTGTAACACACTATTTACAAAATACAGGCCTAAGCCGTCTCACAACCACCGTTTCTTTAGGGTCAGTCCAAAAGCTGCTCGGAGAGCCTTTTCAGCCGCACTCTTGGGAAGCTTTCAGTTTGTCGCCCCACCCAAGGACACAACCGATGGGCTGTAGGGAACCTCCTGTTTGTCGATCGCGTAGATCGTAACTCTTTGCTTCTTGCACAAGCGGCTTGCCAGGCGCTCTTTCTGGTCGTCCTGGGAGTCTAGGGGCCCTTCATACATTGTGGGCCCATCCGCGGTGGTCTCAATGGTTCGGCCGACATAGTCCGCAAAAGTATGAATCCTTTATCACCTGCCTCGAAATGCAAATCTGCAGCCACAACACCGTCAGACCGGATCGATTTGCTATTAGTCATGGCACCCAGGCTGATCGGGTAACCCTTTATTCGGGGAGGCAACGGTTTTTACTTGATAGTTGCTTTTCTGTGTTTTTTTTTAGAGTCTAGTTCCTTATACAACTATTGTCTGCTTTGACGCACGCATTCTCTGGACAGCTTTAATTCCTTCTCTTTATCATGTGTGTCCTTTTCTAAATAGGCTCTATGTTTGCTACTCTAAAAGCAACATTCCCACACACATGACCATTCAGCCAAGCGTCGTCTGTGGTGCTTCCGTTAACCGTACTTACTCCTCACTCGTAAGCCAGCTAGCGTGTAGAACAGTTGTCGGTTGGACGACAACAGTGCCAGTTTTAAAGTAGTGCGGTACCTGTATCGTATAATGTACGCTCTCGTTGCTAATTATTGACAATGATAATTGGGAGCAGCATCGGAAATATTCTCTGGAGTGGCTGCTGACCCACTATTTAACATAGATGTTTAAGGCTCACGGTTGCTTTCAGCAGTGCCGTTACCTCATCCGAAAAAATTATTAATACCTTAATTTTTAATGTGTGACAGTGGATTGGATGGCATAACGAAATACCAAACAATTTTGTGGGTATTACACATAGCCCTAGACAGCCGGTGTCGAATCTGAGTGTGCATAAAAGTATTTTCTCCTCTCTAATACAAAAGAGAGACTCTCCGGGACGGCGATCTCATCTGTAAAACAGAAGGCAGTCCCCGCACTACAATGTTTGTATTATGAGGTAGAGAAAAGCGAAGTGAAAATCTGGAAGGGAAGTGGCAGAATTGTTCACTTTTGTCCCCGTATTTTAGTCAGTTTCGATGGTCTACCTAACCTATAAAAAACATGTAAGACTTTTTCAAGCAGTTTTGTCTTACGTAGTTTTAATTGCTTCTATGGATAAGTTTGAGCACCCAACGCATTCACATGTGTACTACAGTAAACCACTGTAGGACTATTTATACACAAATTAGCATGTGTTACGAAACTTTACACGACGTCTATCTCTCTCTCTCGCTCTCTCGCTCTCTCTCTCTCTCTCTCTCTATATATATATATATATATATATATATATATACACTTATAAGCGTGTAAAGCGACTTTGAACTGACAAATCAATATGCAGTACGTAAATAATCACAATCATCGTAACCAAACAGCACTAATTATTATCTTTATTCTTTGTATGCATCTCTTCACCATTCTTCATTTCCCAGCTGCTTGTGTGAGTGCTCGTATCATTTACAGGTGGCAGGTGGGACCCTACGAAAAGAAGACTACACTTCTTTTGCCGCTCGCTCTCTTCCTTTCTCGGGGCTATGTATCTCTATATGCTTTTCTATGCACCAAACTTTTTCCGTTTACGTCTCGTTGTGGTTGGTGCCGTTGACGTATAGCTGTAGAGTTATTTAGTGCTTGTTCACATTGCGCATGATGAGGTGTTGATGAAAATCAACGAAGTAGCCCTGACTATTGCACGCCGTCTTCTGACGGAAAACGATAGAACTAACGAACAGGCCGCAACGTAGCCTAGCGTCCATAATTGCTGTTTGCCCATGCTCATCGACAGGGAAAGGATTACCATCCGGAACACAATTACGGTTTCTGTCGCGCTCGCTCGAACACACAACAATTATTCAATATTACAGTAATAACTATTTCTCTCATTATGATTTTTATTTCGCAGATCATCAGACAAAGCAACGCCCTTCTCTCCCTTCCTATTTCCCTCTCTCTCTCTTGATCGTTCGATCTGTTTTTCTTCCTGTCCTTCTCTGCTGTCATAAATACTAATCTGGTGCTTGTTTTGCTCCAGTTCAACACCGCGTATCGATTGACACAGAACTGCACTCGGCGAGTGCGTTGTGGGCTGGCTCGGCTCTCAACGAGGGCGCTACCCTGGCACTAACCAGGCGGCATATATTAGCATACGTAGCATCGGATTCACGATATTTTGAGGTCGCATGTCATCGTGTTTTCGTTTCGTCGACGATTCATTCGGCCCACCGCTCTCTGCCGGCGGCAGTGGCGCTTGGCGACCAGCGTCGGTGTCCTCTGTTTCGGTCGCGACGCTCATCACCCCCCAGCTCTTGGACAAGGTAGCGGTGGGCGTTGTTAATGTTTGTGTCGTTGTTGTTGTTGCTGCTGCTGCTGCTGCTGTTGATGTTGTTGTTGTTGTTTTCTGTGTCCGGCGATATCCGGCGAATGAGAGCTGCCGATTGATGGACGGAGAGGAGATAGAGGGGCACACGGTGGTGGTGAGTGCGACGTTGCGGGTATGGCGCCGTCCCGATTTCCGGTCCGCGAACCGCGAGCGAGCCACTTCCGCTCGCTCGAAGAGGCAGGCGCGCGTGGGGTACGACGTGGGTAAACGTGGGTACGACGTGGGGTACAACGTGGGGTACAACGTGGTACGACGTGGGGTACAACGTGGGTTTAACTCTTCAACGCATGAATGCACTTTTTACAGTTTTGATGTCGCTCGGCTCGTTTACTTAGCTGCGGTGGAACGCCATTGCTGCTGCTGCTGGCCACCGTCGCTGACTGCTGCACCAGCTGCTGCTGGTGTTGTTGTTGGGACTGTGCGTTTGGCTTCTGCACGCTGGTCGTAATTTTTCCCGTGCGCACGTTGTAGACGTTGTAACATTCGATCTCTTCGGAAAGCTTTCGGTTACGGCCGGCCGAATGGCTACGTCCCTTTGTCGGCGCAGACAGCACGATACCTTGAACGAGTAGTGAATGAACAGCGAACATTGATATGATAATCCAAAGTGTCATATATATATATATATATATATATATATATGCAGTGTGCTAAGGAGGGCTGGCCTTTCGAAATACAAAATAAATTTACCTCCCTTAAATCACATATATACACTGCGTGCCTAGATTCAAATAGAGTCCTGTAAGCGAAAACTAGTAAAAATAGCAGTGGTTGCGCATCAAGAATAAAAAACTGAGGTTAACCCCATGACCGGTTTAAAACAGAGAAAGAGGCTAACAGGCTAACCAGAGTATACGCAAAAATGTTCCGGTATTAAGGCCGTTTGCAATAGTGGAAAAGAAAATGGCGCAAACGGCATACAATAAAGAAAAGCAGGAAATAGGAGTTGCTGCAAGAGAAGGAGAGGAAGCAACCTCACAAGTGGCTAAAAGGCAGTGACGAACGAAGACTGAACGACTGATTCAGCACATTGCTGAGCTGATACGACCGCAACAGGAAAACACATTATACAGTGGACTTTAGGTCAAAGACACAGAATCTGCATGGAAATGGGTAGCTCATGCAGTCACAATCGTAGAAGTTCTGAAAGAAATTAAATGGACTTCTAGAAGCAAAGCGTCTAGTGAAACGTGTATTTATAGCAAACCTCAGCACTGGCACCATGCAGGAAGCCCTATTTAATTAACTCCTAGAATCCGGGGCAATGCCTAAGGCATGGAAAGGGGAAGGCGTGGAAGTCCCTCTATAAGATATTCTCGGTTGATAATATCAAATAGAATTAAGTACTACCCCAAAACTGGGAAAAACGAGGGCCTTTGAGAACTTTACTATGAAGTAGACAGGAAAGTTATAAAAATTGGCACAGGAATATACACAACCATAGCGCTAGGCTGCGCTTTAGGTCGTACTTCTCAGCGCTATGGTAGGTCTAAGAGCTGTAAATCTAACGATAGCGCTTACCGGCCACAGGCTTAGGCCACGTTTATACGCAACAAGAGGAATTGACTATCCTCACGAGTGTTGTAAGGGCGCGAGGTGCTTAGGCCAGTGAATAAGAGATACCACGCCGCAACACGTCCAGCAGTTTAGTCAATAGCCAAACTAGCAAAACGTATCTAGTCTATAAGTAGTAAGTAGTATAAGTAGTAAGTTTATAAGTGAGTTTATATGTAAGTGTATAAGTAGTTACACAACCATGATGTCGACAAACCATAATAACGATACTTAACTACGCAGAACAAGTAAGCAGCGTTGAACTAGACCTACCCTCATCGACAAAGTCACCACTGCTCGGTTCGGCGCACGAAATCTTCTTGGCTGGAGAGCGATTCTTACGAACGATATTGTCCGAGCTCTTTGTGCGGTTGTTTTTCTTGAGAGCGACGGGTGGTAGCCGAGGCTGGCTGGTTTTCACTGCCGAACCCACTGTTACTGCCGAACCCATGACCACCTTAGAGGTGTCGTGGACCACGCCCATTGCGGTACCGTCGAGCACCTCTGAGCGACTTCGACCGTGGTGGTGATGCGTACCGAGGCCGCCTAAGCTGATTCCGACCTTCGGCGTCACGCCTTCCGTAGATATCACAGTGGGCTTCACCGGCTCGCCGGTGACCTCGATGCGCGTAATGAGCGGACTTTTGGGCGGCACGCACGGCGGAACGTCGCCGGTCACGCGCAGTCGATGCAGGTCGGTCACCGCCGTCAGGCACGGTATCGAGGGGAACGACTCTTCGGACGAGATTGAGTTGGTGTCCAGGGCACTTTTGTGATGGCAGTTACCGCTCGTGCCGCTGCTGCTGCTTGTACTGCTGCTACAGCTGTTGACGCCGCCGTTGCTGCTGCTGCTGACCCCCTCGACTCCACCCGGGCCCCCGACACCGACGCAGCGGTACGACGAGAGCGACGTGGCTGGACGCGACCGATGTCGACGTGGAGGTAGCGGTGGGGGCGATTCCGACTGATCCGAAAGGCCTTTGCCTGTCGCAAAATTCCGATCAGGTGTGGAACGTTAGGACGAGTAACCGCGACGACAACAACAACAACAACAACATGATGACAGCAACAACAATGATATACAAAGATCAACATCAGAGTCAACAGCAATCATGACAACAAGAACAGGCGACAAAAGCAGGACTAATGATAACAATAAACAAAACAGCGTTAATGTCAATAACAATATTAGCGACAGGTTCAACCAGAGCAATACTAATGAATACTAAATTGATGCAAACAATATGTATATATATATATATATATATATACTTTTGTTTTGGTTGCATCGAATGACAATATACCCATACTGTCACTGAAGGAGTTAAAAGGTCTTACACCGGGCTGAAACCTATCAACGTCTGCCACTATTCTTAATGCCATTTGAGTTGAGGGTTGAACAAACTGGACAAACCTTCATCTTCTGATGAGAATGTGAGTGCTGCAGTGGTGCTGTCCGCTATGTTGGCATCACGCGCCTGGTTATAGACTTTCGAGATACGTAGACCTTTTGGCCCTCGCATGCTTCGCGTTCTTGAAAACTTGAAGTGATCCAGTGACGAATGCTGCATGTCAGGATCCTCATCACAGACTTCCGTGCTCCGGACTGCCAATAGTTTTGCGCCCAGCAATTGAGGACTACACGGCCAGACAACCAAAAAGACGCCATTAGGAAACGTTAACAAGAAGAATCACGTGCAATGCGATAACAATATTTCGTTCTAAAATTGCGTTAAATGTGCACTTAAGTGGTTGTTTGTCCGGAAGCTGTAGATTGTCGTTATATGTTAAGGCTGTATTGACGTCATGTGTATTACTAAAGAAAAAAAATACACATTGACGTGTTCCTCTTCGCATGTTACGGAAGGTGAGCTGATTGAATTGTGGTTTAAACACGGTCCAGGAGTTAACCTCAGGATCCCCCCGAACTCGATTGCTACCAATATAAATACCAAACCGGCGGAAGGAGTTATCGACTGTCCAACAATTAACGACGGTAACAACAACACAATCGGCTAAAACTAGGACCGCGTTTTCTAGCTACAACTTTTGGAGAGGCCTTTGTCTGGGTTAGGCCATAGAAAGGGGAAAAAAGAGAAGGCGATTAGGTATGAAACATAATGGTCGAATGCGATTCTAACAATTTGAGAAATCAAAAAGGATTGTAAACAATAAAGGGCGCCAAAAATGAACAAAGCAAAAAACACATACCTGGCATTAGCCAACTGTAGATTCCCGTTGGTGTCGCCGTTGTGGCTATCACACGTGCTGTGTTTCTTATTGTTGTTGTCATTGTGAATGCCGCTACAAACAACGTCAGCATCATTGACGATGCTGACGTCGATGTGAACGCTTTCGCGACTTTCTGACTTTTGAAGGATAAAGACAGCCTTCGCTGGCGTCGGGGTGCTAGCGTTGGACACGGGTGTCGAACCCGTCTCCTTAAGGCTGCCATTACCCCGCCGTTCCGGGGAGATGTAGCGATGCCTCGGAGGCGGTGTTACTGGGGACAGGGCAGTTCCAGCTGTCGAACCCTACAGGACAACAACCGGACATCGGGTTCGGTTAGAACAACTGGGCTAGGGCCAAATGAAAAGGAGTAAAAGTAACAATGACAATGCACGATACACTGATCCTATGCACACACTTGTGTGAAGATATGGACGTCGAGAATTATGGACGTCAATTGACAAAGTTTGAGTACATCGAACGAGATCGCCGCAGCCAAAAGTGCCAGCCTTTTCGACTAACTGGCAGCCATTTATACAATACATACTGAAGTTACGGTTTTATTTAATTAACCTTTGGTTAATATATTTCATTATTTCTGTAAAAGGCTCGGTTGTGGTAACTTCAACGTAGGTGAAACACGGACCCTGGTGATGCCAAGCAATTTCTAGCAAAACGATAAACTGCACGCTGGCTCCTGTTTATAAAATGTTCAGTTCTAATAAGCATTTATAAATAAAGTTAAACCAATACCACAATGTAGCCCGTGCTGGGAATCATGCCTGTGGGCAGTGCGGTTTTATTTAGACGTGGTAACTAAAGTCCGGTTGCATACACACAGAAAGGATCTAAACGACGATGCCCATGTTCAGCTGAGACCAAACTTTGTACTTGTGCCCGTTTTCCCATTTTACTACGAATCATGTTGAGTGCAATGTGTCACTACTTCTGTTTATATAGTGTATCGAACTGTAGGTTTCGCGACCGTCACGAGGCCTAAGCCTCCAAATAATTTTGCATTCTGGAAGCAGTTACGTCTGATTTGGTGCGTTGCTAAGATATTCTCGCCGTGCGCAAACAACTAAAGCCACAACCAACGTAGTTTTGGAGGTGAAATGAGACAGGCGACTCCGGCCAATAATTTGTTGCTCTCATATCGGTTGTCGTTAGCGCCAACCCTCGACATCATACGATAGGACGAGAATCATCCGCCTTACACGCATATAGTCAAACATATCTATTCATTATTGATCAATTCAGATCAATGGGGGGTAAATACGTGTAAAAACCAGGCTCAAAAGTGAAATCGGCCAAACACAATAGCTATTGAAATTGCTATAATTGCGTACGGCGATTGCTATCTGCGCCTGAATTTATCGTATTGTTTTTTAATTGTCCGCATCCGCTCGCGGTGATTTTGCGTCCGATATACGAACATCGAAATCGACAGTTGTTCACCACTCACAGCGGCGGCGGCTCTAGCAAGCAACAACGAACCTCGTGCTCATATGATCATAGTGGTACCGTTCTTATTAATTAGTTGTTATCATTTACTGTTATTTTTATTTCCCTTACTATGAGACAAGGTGATGGGTTAGTAGTCGTTGACAACACTGACAATGGTGGTCACAGCCAGCAGCCACGCAATCGTCTACCTACCGTCGTTGCACAAACTAAAAAACGCACACTTGACAGAGGCGCGTCTCATTGCTGACCGAACTGATCAGACCCTGATTGCCAGCAAGCAGTTGTCACCGTTGATGGATGGTATGGCCGCGGGCAGCTGATGGCCCCCTATCAGCTGCCGACGTCTGCCTACGAGATGTGACCGTTGTTCATCTCGTCTGAACGCCTCGTCCGTTTGTCCGGCCGATCGACCGACCGCCTCGCTGTCTGACTGTCTAATGCTCATCATGAACTCGGATCATTATCATCATCATCTTCATCGACTTCATCGACACCTCGTTGCTCAAAAACTTGAGAAGACAAAGCGAAGACCTCTCGCCCCAGTCAGACCTTCGTCCCCACCTCCCGCCAGCGTCGGCCTCACCTCATACCCCCGCGGCGACTAACGGCCTCGGTACCTGTTTGTTCGTTCCCCAGTCAACAACCAGGCAGAAAAGCAAGCAATCCTCTTGGCAGTCACGGTGCGCGGGCGCAACGTCTTTGGCCGCTCTCTGCCTTGCGAGAAGATGCTAGCGCGAGAGAAGATTAAGCGAGAATTGGTACATCATCGAATTCGAAGTTCTGACTGAACTTATGTGCCGACTTCCGTTTAGCGTTGATCGACTGTTGTTGTTCTCGTTGTTACTATTCTTGTTGTTGCTGCTGCTGCTATTGCTGTTGTTATTGCTGTTGTCTGTCTTCTGCCAACAAAAAGCTAGTGGATCAGCAACAAATTGACAGCAAACTGGCGCACAAATAAGCATGGATCAACACTGATATACGAAGAGATAATATATTTATAAATAAATAAAAAAAAAAATATATATATATATACACGGTGTGTTCAAAACGTATCGCGACTTTTGAATTTTCGCGGGTTACGTATATTCGACTTTCGATTTTTTGTGGCGTTATGTTGGTACTCATGTCTCTCACTTATGCCGACAAGCTCGGCCATTTTGAATGTTCACTTAATTGTTGACAGCTGCTTTGCTTGCACGTGTTTTGGATCGTCTTCGATTTTTACCTATTCAAAAAATGGATCAAAGAACCTGTACCAAATTTTGTGTGAAAAACGAAATTAAGTGCGCGGATGCATTCCGAATGTTGACTGTGGCATACGGAGAAGCTACCTTGGACCGAAGCAACGTTTATCGGTGGTACAAAATGTTCTCAGAAGGCCGAGAAGATGTGAACGACGAAGAGCGTGCCGGACGCCCGAGCACTTCAACAACAGACGAAAAAATTAATGAAGTGGAGAAAATGGTATTGGCCAATCGTCGAATCACCGTTAGAGAAGTTGCTGAGGACCTAAACATATCGATTGGCTCGTGCCATTCGATTTTTATCAATGATTTGGGCATGAGACGGGTCGCCGCGAAATTCGTACCAAAATTGCTCAATTGCGACCAAAAACAGCATCGCATGAACATTGCTAATGAGATGTTGGACTCTGTCCGCGACGACCCAAATTTGCTCCAGAGGGTCATAACTGGTGACGAATCGTGGGTTTATGGTTATGACGTGGAAACCAAAGCTCAATCATCTCAATGGAAGCTGCCGCACGAACCAAGACCGAAAAAAGCGCGCCAAGTTCGGTCGAATGTGAAAGTTTTGCTGACAGTTTTCTTCGATTGCAGGGGAGTGGTGCATCATGAGTTCTTGCCACAGGGTAGAACGGTCAATAAGGAATATTACCTGCAAGTTATGCGCAATTTGCGCGAAGCAATCCGCCAGAAACGCCCGGATTTGTGGAAGAACAAAAATTGGCTTTTGCACCACGATAACGCCCCTGCTCACACATCGTTGCTTGTGCGCGAGTTTTTGGCCAAAAACAACACACTAATGATGCCGCAGCCACCGTATTCCCCAGATCTGGCCCCCTGTGACTTTTTCTTGTTCCCTAAACTGAAGAGGCCCATGAAAGGACGACGTTACGCTACGCTTGACGAGATAAAGACGGCATCGAAGGAGGAGCTGAACAAGATAAAAAGAAATGGTTTTTTGAAGTGCTTCGAAGATTGGAAAAACCGTTGGCACAAGTGTATAATATCTCATGGGGATTACTTTGAAGGGGACAAAATAGATATTCATGAATAAATGAATAATTTTTGAAAAAAACACAAAAGTCGCGATACGTTTTGAACACCATGTACTCAGTCGCCAACTACACACGGCAGCAGAAATGACTTTGCGCGCAGATGCGACCAGAAGCTAGCACCACCTGACTCACAGAACGCGATAATAAACCGAGAGTGCGAATAAACATTGAAAGAAGACAAACGAGCAAAGAGCCGTAGATCCACAGTGAAATAAGTACCAGATGAAAATAGTGATGATGAAGTACCAGAGGATGAATGACAGCAAAAGTCAAAAGCCTCGCGGCTGTCTTCATTATCACCACCACCATAGCCATACATCATTATCATCACCATCATCATCACCATCACCGGCATCGTCATCGTCATCATCATCATCATCATCACCGTCATTGACATTTTCGACTGTTTAGTTAGCACCCTGCTTCAGAATAACTCGTACGTGTATAACCTTAATTTGTCTTCGTTTCATGGTTACTCTTATCAAATAGCAGGACGGCTTTTCCGGCTGCGGCGTTAGTGTGTGGTCCTTAGCTGCCCACATCACTGATTTACTCCTGCAAGCCGGCTGACCGTATACGCGTCCTACGTATCTCTCTGTTTCGGAGGAACAATCCGGTCTTTTCGCCGAACAAACACAGCGGCACCGCTCGGTCATGCGTATTGGCTGCATTGGATGCTTCTGGTTGTTGCTGGTTAAATTATGGTTTTCCATCAGGCATCGCGACAATACATGACGAGGATTCGTGTTGGTCGTTGACCGCTATCGCGGCAAATCTTAACGATGGCCGATGACGGTTATGATGATGATGATGCTGCTGCTGTTGTTGTTGTTGTCATTATTAACATAAACCATTCGTTTGTCTCAACTTTGGTCGACGCTGTTGCCGTAAAAAATTATTATCAGATTCAAGTTAATACTTGTACTACTACTGCTATTGCCGCTGCCGCTGCTAACTAAATAAATATTTTCCAACCAACCACGGCCGGCTAAATTTATCCGACGTGTGTATGTGCAACACCGGGATCATATGTTAGGCAATTATTTCAGAGGGGCGGAGAAGTTTTGTTATTTTTTGTTTATATTTGTTCCAGGGTCTAATGGGGGACTAACTCATTGTTTGTTCCAGGGTCCAATAGGTCTCACTAGTTGTTTTTTATTCCTACGGTATTTAGTAACTACGCTACAATTCTAACGTTGGCATGAACTCGGTATCATGAGTGACTGGGCCAGCCAGACAGCCAGAACAGAGACGATTACGCCAACGAAAACAACAACAACAACAATAATAAACATCACTAGCTGCAGCAACAATAACAACAACAATATTAAACATCAACAGCTGCAGCAACAACAAAAAAAAAAGCAGCTGCAGCTACAGTAACAATGTACAGTCATCAGCTGCAACAACAACACCAGCTACAGCAGCAGCAACAACAATAAATATTACCAGTCGCAACAACAACAACAACAATAACAACTACAACAACTGTAAACATCACCAGCTGCAGCTGCAGCAACAACAACACCAGTTTCTGTCGACCGACAGATAGGCCATCTGATTCTGTTGTCGGCTGCTGCCGCTAGCCTTCGGTGAGACGGTCGATTGGGTCAGCTTGATATCCACCATTGGCGGGATGCGTCAGACATCCTACATCAAGCCGTGTGCTGTTGCCCTACTGTGGGCCGTCATCACAGCAGCAACGTCAATGATCGTCTTCTCAGCTGTTCCGCCGACCAGGGCGGCGGCCGTCGCCCGGTTGATCGGCCGCCAAAGAGGGCGAACTCACGAGAAGAGAGGAAGGGATGAACGGACGGTACGATGCAAGAGCAGTCTTTTACACACTTTATTTTGTCTAATACAGTCATGAACAGGTATGCTGTACTAAAAATAGGACTTTCTGTGATTGATACACCATACTGCTGGTTGTAGCAGGTTGTAGTAGTAGTAGCAGTAGCACCATCTATCGTCATGCGAGACGGAAGAGGTGGACGACGTTACTCACACAGTCTGCTTCTGTCCAGCCCCCGAAGAACAACGACCATCGGCGAACATCTGCCAGAACGGGACTCGAGCAGTGGACGAACTAATTGCAAGGATGTGCGAGAACGAGAAATGGTGGATACGGGGAGCACAGATGATCGAGAAGATCATGCAGAAGAAGAGGGAGAGAGAGAGGGAGCTGACCATCAGACCTACAACTACACCAAAAAACCGCGAAAGTAAAGTGCAACGCATTCCGCTGATTTCAAAAAAATTTGGTCCAATGAAAAAAACGAACCATCTGTCGTTGATATTGCACAATAATAATGATGCACGCGTGTATGGGCGTGAGTGTATGTATGTGTGTGTAGGTATGTATGTATGTATGTCATTGCAAACCCCGCTTACCTCGTAGGATGCATTGATCATGACGGTAATAAGGCCAATGCAATTTCAACTGACGATGTTGTTGTTGCTGCTGTTACTGCTATTAATGTGTTTATTTGTTTGGTATCGCTGTTGTTGTTATTGGTGGTGTCGTTGTCGTCGCTGTCAGTGTAACTTACTGGCTTTGTTGGGTTGTCGTTATTGCTGCTGCAGTTTTAGTCGTTGTTGTTGTTGTTGTTGTTGTTGCTGTTTTTGATGTTGTTGTTGTTGTTGATGTTGTTGTTGTTATTGTTAATGTTGTTGTTGCTGCTTTTGTTGTTAACGTTGTTGTTGGTGTCGTCGTCGTCGTCGCTGTCAGTGTAACTTACTTGCTTTGTTGTGTTGTCGTTATTGCTGCAGTTGCTGTTGTTGTTGATGTTGTTGTTTTGCTGTTGTTGTTGATGTTGTTGCTGCTGTTGTTGATGTTGTTGTTGTTTTTGTTAATGTTCGTCTCGTTCGTGCCAGTGCTATCGCTCGTGAGTGGTAGTTGTTCACAGGTTGTTTGCGAATGATGATGACGACGGCCTTACATGCAGAATTACTATCAACAGTCAAAATTGTAGTCAAGTATGTAAATATTGGGCGTATACAAATACACCTGTCTGCTTGTCTGCTTGTGTGTGTCTGTGTGCCTGTTTGTCTTGAATGGGAGAGGTCGCCGGTTAGCGGCTTGTTGTTGTTGGTGGGTGGTAGTGGCAGCGGCTGTTGCTGCTGCTACAGCGGTGACAGCTAAAGGACGACAAATAACGACGACGCCGATGACATATTACCATAACGGGGCCCCCAATGAACAGAGAATGGCCTAACTCGTAGGGTGGCCCTCCCTATCCGACAGCGACCTCCTCCCACGACAGCAGCGACTTACGGCCGACATCGGCTTCCGAATTTCCAGGCACAGAAACGTTTGAGACGCCCGCGTTTGGCGGGACTAGTAGTACTATTTCGTCGCAGGTAGAGAACCGAAAGGACGTCTCGGGGGGAACGAGAGAGGGGATGAAGAGAGGGGGCAGAGAACGAGAGATAGGGAAAGAGAGAAAGAGAGAGAGCCGAGGAGGGGAACGAGCAAGCAAGAAAGAGAGAAAGAGAGCTGAGAGGGTGGAAGACCAAAGTAAGACCAGAGAAACAAAGCACATAGGGGTGTGCGCAGCGTCGCTGCATAGCGTGCGCAGAAAATCTCAACGGTACTAGCGGTACCAAGCAGCCACACCTAAAACTTGCGACAATAACAGCAGAAGCAGCAGAGGCCAAACCAGCAGCAGCAGCAGTAGCATTTGGCCAGTCGAGCATTTCTCACGGCAGCCAAATAGGCAGACAGACAGGCGAGAAATTGGTCAAATCAGGTGTGTCACTAGTAAGTGCGAGTGGGAGCAACAGCATCGCAACCGTCTCGACTCGACTCGATGGCAGACCCTGACAACCAAAACATTTGTGCCGATAGTCGACAAATTGTCGTGACGATGCTAGCCACGACAACGCCGATAACAACACTAGCAACAACAAACATAACAACAACACTAGCCAACAACTAACAACAACACTAGCCGCAACAGCGACAACAACACCACCACCATCAGCAACAACACCAACGACACCACGAACAACAATATCGATGATGACGACGACGACACAACAAGAACAAACACCATCAGCAACAACACCGATGACACCACGAACAACAATATCGATGATGACGGCGACGACAACAACAACAACAACAACCTGGCATCATTCATTGCCCAAGAGTGATTGGCTTGTTACTCCCAACGCCCAACGCCACCCACAACCCCGCCAATACCGCGTTTTTTCTTATGTTCACCCCCGCATCTCTCGATGACAAAACGGCGGCTGCCGTACGCCGTCGACTGACTGCGACGATTCTGTGACAATCATCCTGATTCTGTGGCGATCCTGAATGATTACAACCACCATCACCGCAAAGACCCCCACCATCACCACGAACACTACCATCACCACCACTACTACTACTGCTACTACGAACGTCACACGAAAAGCACGCTGCTGCCGGAAAGCTTGTCAAGTCATATCGATGACACTGACGCGCTGTCCTGTCGCGACGTCACGACGTCGCTCGCTGACGACGCGCGCCGCCAACAAAGCTTCGTTGCGAGGCCACACGCCGATGTCTTTGGCGGTCTTGATGTCGTTGTTCGCCGCCCTCGACCCACTCACGGCAACAAGAGCCAGCCGCCACCATGGTAGACCACCATCATGTCATCATGGCCGCCCTGCCTGCCGGCCTGCCTTTCCTGAGACGTCGGCATCGTGAAAACATACTCGACCTCTCTGTCGCTCACCCTCTCTCTCTCTCTGTCTGGGTCTCTGACATTGTTTAGTTTGTTGGCAGTATTGTTACGACTTCTAATACTGCTGCTGCTGCTATAAGATACTTTTCTCTGGCTGAACCCCAGCCAAGATCTGAGCCCAACTATAACGTGATGTCCACGGGACTGGTGGGTCCCGTGGACGTCATTTTTGGCTTGGGTTCTTGACAAATTCTTCTTCCTTCTAGTACTGCTACTACTATTAGTACTGAAAAAAAACTTTTGGGGCTGACCCTCAGCCGAAATTTAACGTCCACGAAACTGCTTTTTGCATTGCCTTAAAAATGCTTCATAAATTCTGCTACTACTGCTACTACTATTGTTGCTACTACTTTACTGTATTTACTACAGCGAAGTAAAACGAAAGTAACGAAACTAGCAGAAGTCTAGCAAGGGCAGAGTCGAGTTAAAAGGGGTTAAACACTTTCTCTTAGAAAGGCATCCCTTTTTACTACCCAATCATTAGGATGTGAATGTAGTTTACACAACAAGAGCGAGAGAGACGGGGAGGAAGATGTAGTTAGCATGCTAATGAAAAGCTAGGATGCAAAACACTAGACACCTCTAGGGGTAATAGGAGAGGAATCTTCTTCCCTCATTGACTACTAGCCGTTACATTGATATTAACAGTGCTCGTAGAGACAAAAGAAATAGCCACCAGAACAGTACGGACAATAAGCATAATTCCACATTTTATATCATTTAATATGAAAGTACTTCTCGTGTCTCGTTCGTGTTAGTGTTGTCACTCCATGTGTGGTAGTTGTTCACAGATTGTTTGCAAACGACGATGACGGCCTTACATACAGAATTACCAACAACCGTGGAACTTGTAGTCAAGTATGCAAATATTGGGTGTATACAAATCTATCCGTCAAACAAATAAACAAATAAGATAAGACGGATAGCAGTGACAACGACAACAGCAGCAACAACAATAACATTGTTGATTGAATTGAATTTTCGAGCGACGCTCGTTGAGAACAGATAATAAAACCTAACCGTGGAGACTCAGCGAACATGCTGCCATAATAACTCGTTTGTTCGTAAAACAATCATTTAGTGCAGTGCGAGTTGCCTTCACTTTAAGCGTTTGACGTTTGAAATCGAATCACGACAGGTCTACAAACTTAACGAGCCACTTTTCGCAGCTTTAAGCGTATCTACTTCCTATGAGCTGAGTGCTAGGCGAGCACTGCCGAGTGTGCAAACGTATTGTAAATGATTAATAAATCATTACAATATTTTCTATATATATATATATATATATATATTGTAGGCATCAGTGACAGTATACACGGTACTAAATACTAGCGCTGGCTGCCAATGCTTGCAAAATCCAACCATATACTACAATTTGCAGTTAGATCCTGAATGGCGACGTCTTTGCCGCCTGGTTGGGATGCCTCGCCCGAAAACCTTCATAGCGTTCTACGAGACAGCTTGAAATTGTTCCCGCAGTAATAAATCTTTAAACACTTTATGTTCTGGGGAACGTACATTACAGAATGATTACAAGCCATGTATCATATCTTTGCAAACAACGTGCCGGTAAATGACTTGCGCTTGAATTTTGTTTTGTTGTCTATGTCTGCAGCTAGACAACACCGATTGTTATCGCAATATTAGAAAAAAATACAGATATTAAATTGCATTCCGACCAGCACACATCTTCGTTAAGAAAACACTAGCTTAAGATCTTTAAATACAATCGCTCCTAGAACAACTGACTCGTAGAAGAATTGTTAAGAACACAGTAAATCACTTTATATACATGTGGATAAAACTTTGTATATATATATATATATATATATATATAATCACACAAACATTTGTAAGTTTAAAATTTGATTATAATTATGCAAATAGCCATATTACGTCTAGGCCCCACAAAGTGCAGTCAGACAGAGAGGCATTGCTGTGTTCATATGATATGTTCAGAACATTTGCACCGATTTCAACATGAGGGATCTTTTAGGCATTTTCAGCAGCGATGACAGTGATGCATCGGTATTAATCATTTTTTTGCGAATTGGGGCAAGTTAGCTCTGTTCCGTTACAGAAGTACTTGGCTGAGAATATCGAAACCAAACGTTTCGATAAATGAATATCATTGAAACTACTTGCAAACAGACAACCCATGGGTCAGTGTGGTCCAGCGGGAACTCTTAAATGAAAATTGTGGCTATCTGTCGCATAAATGTGCGTGTGCTTATAGGCCTCTTAGGCACAAAAATGCTCACACACACAAAAAGCAGAACAAAAATTAGATTACACATAAATGAAGTAAGAGTTACATTTGCACGAATGTGTTCAGTAAAACGCCAAACGCATATTCATCTATAACGAGGATAGCAGAGTAGTTTATCGCATGTTTTAAAGTCCCCGGCCTCAATCGAACTACACTGCAACAGCGTTTGATGATTGAGTGCCTTGGCCGTGGAAGGCGTGACAGATCGACGGGAGGAGACATCTGTTCACCTCCAAACGTAGTTTAATTTTCCAACTCAGTCATACTACTACTATTACTACGCAGCTGTTGGGTGTCGTGCCGTTGGCGTCCGAAGGACCCGATCAATAACGGATTTAATCAAGTAACTGGGAGGTTACTCCAAAGTCCGAGATCTCTAGTCGCAACGTGCAGGTGGGACTGTGGATTTCGGATCCCTAGAACAAACATCTCTGGAAGATCGTTTTGAAGCCATTATCGAGTAGTCTTTGCCTGTCGTCGGCCGGACCTACCTGATCAAAGGTTCCGTCTGGGTTGAAGCTGATTGCCGTCTTCTGACTGCTGTCGAACGAGTCGGCCTTCTGTCCGCGAATTTCGTTGAGGAAATCCAGTGAACAACTGGCGCGAATCTGGTTGCTTCTGGAGGCAGGCGTCCGACATGAAAACCGCACAACGACGACAACAGCAGGAACAAACAGAAAGAAGAGTTGCATTATTAAGTCAGATCCTTCAACGGGTCGTGCCGCGATGCTACACACATGCTGCCTCGCTGTAAATACCAAAATTACGGTATTTGGGTACCGTCTATATATATATATAATTCAGTACAACCATCCACATCAGAATGACTATTGCTCTTTTCTGTTCGTACGAGTGTCTGGTGTTATTATATAGAAGTACGGTATATTGTGTAAATATTTCACATATAGATACTTTTACACCTTACGGGGCTATTGAAGTAAAGACAGAAATAGCTAGCTAATATTTAAGCAACGTTGCAGCCAATTGCTCCTGACTACGATGAGCCAGTATTCACCACTTCTAAATTAATCTGCCGGTTGGAAGAATGCACCGAGATACTAAGACGTACTGATACTAGGTAGAGGTGAAATGTATAGAGGAGCACATATGCGCATGTATTCATATTTTATATAAACGATGTTTTTCCAAATTACTAAAAGTCAACCTGTCAATATTGTTCAGCGTTACTGCCTTATGCGTAGTTGCAATAATGGGTAGCTGACGTTCTTATTCGCCGAAGTTTTGACTGTGATGTCGTGGGTATCAGTAGTAGTAGTTAGTTAGTTGTAGTAACAGAAGGAGCATGATAACGCGTTGCAGAACCGATTCTGTTCGTTCGGAATTCGCGGCTGGTTCAATTGAATGAACGCATAAATTGCGTTCCAGCGTGTGCACCCAATCAATGCAGGCGATGTCCAAACGAAGAGGTTCGCAGCTTTGCTTGCATCGGTTGACCATCACAGAAAATGCCACCCGATGATTTCTTTGTTTGAATTATAATAGAGGTATCAATGGAAATTGTTGTCATTCTCTTGTATAATATGCACGATCCATCTATATATGTTATCTATAAATGTTGATATATATATATATATATATATATATATATATATATATATATATATATATATAAACAAAATACGAGCAAAAGGTACCAATTCGAATCATTAGGGAGCACCAGAATATTATGTGCGAAGAATCGTCGATAAAGAAGTGGTAAGGTCACATGGTCGTGCTTCTCGAACATAGATGCACCCGCTACGTCCAGCAAATGGCCAGCAACGCTACCAGTAGAAGACACACTGTCGGTCCGCTATGCGCGACCTTCAGTTACTATTTGCTATTATTAATATTATTATGAATATTGGCTATCGATGATGCTAATCATCAATATGATAAAGCAAAGTGTATTTCCAGACCATGGTCCCTCTCTCAGACAACACTTCAACGGCAACACTTTAGGCCACAGGCCAATGTGGCCCCTATTAACCTACTTTGGAGCATGGCCTTGCACCAGAGCAGCCTTTCGTCGGACAAACATCAGCTGGCGAATCTTCTCAAGAAGCTTCATCTTCATTGTGTCTCTTTCTCTCTCACTCGATCCCACTTTTGAACCAAGTCAGTATCAAGTAGACGGGTAGGAGCAAAAGACACAGCTCGCGACCGCGCGTGGTCGTCGGTGGTTACTCTCCAGACGGAGGAGTTCTGCCTTCTGAGAAGAACTTCCCTTTTTTTTCTGCCGTTACTATCACCAAGGACGCTCTTAGTGGCACGCACCCAGCCAAAAAGCGTATCGTTTTTTACCCTTCACCTTTACGCCGCAGCAAGACACAACACACCGTCCTCCTGACCTCCCTCTTTTGGGAGGACTGCCAGAACCGTTCAGACAGATCACACTGCACAACCAGGCTGGACCACAGACTACCACAGCAACAGAAAGGCCTAAGATACGTTTCTTGCGCCTTCGGATGTCGACAATATTAAACCGTGCGAATTCTTCTTTCTTCTCGTATGAATCAATCTCTGCCGACCCAATCGGGGTGGATAAATTTGTTTTCTGTTGATCTTCGAGACCTCGTAGACCGCGAAAGCGAGCGCGTTCCCCGGCACGCCGAATCGGACAGCTTTGCTTTAGCTTGACTGAAGTAACTGAGAGGTTGCCTGCTCATAGTTCACACAACTGGTCTAGGCTGGAGCTCGAACTGGGATTGGGGCGACTGAAGCTTGCCCTATTCCTCGTTGCTCGCGTTGCCTTCATCGACATCTGCCTGCATGATGCCCTCCTGCCTGCTACTCAGGAAGCTTAAAGCTTAGCTCTGCCGAGCTAAGCTCTAAAGTCACAACTCGCAGTTGTGTGCACGTTGTTAGCGAGGCTCGAGTCGAACTGAATGAACATTCGTGCTTCAGGCCAAGTCGTCAAGAACCGAGCCGCGAGCCGCAGCAACATGCAAGCCCCCAGCAACCAGCGGCAATACAGGCGGTAAGCGGTAAAACAGGGGCCGAGCGCGAGTTGCACTAGCTTCATGCGCCGCCTCCACGCACCAGCGCTATAGCAATAATAATAATAATATTAATAATAGTACCGACGGCAACCACAATAACAACAATAATATGCTCCCCCTGTTCTGCATCCCCCACCAGCTTCTTAGTAGAATAATAAGAAGAGGAGGAGGAAGATGACGAAGAAAAAGAGGATGCCCACCGCCCCAGTCAGTGGGGGCGGCCAAACTACAATAGCTTGCGCTGCCCACTTTGCCAGCGGCTGATTACCGCTACCGCCATTGACAACTGTTGCAGCAGCAGCAGCCGCGACCACGTACGTATGCCGTTTCGCCGATGCACGCAAGTTCGCCGATTCAGCCCAGCGTACATCGGCGTTGTCTGTACGAAAGTAAGCGTGCTCACGTATAGTGCATACGCGCGAGTTCGTTGCGGTGGTGATCGTGATGATGGTGATGGATGGTGATGGTGGTGATGGTGGTGGTGGTTGACATACCGGGTAGACCCCCTCCCCATCGAATGAGCGTCGGAGAAACGAGCTAACAAACGAACGACGCACAAACTAACTAAACGAAATCTATGAACAGACACAGAGGCAAGCAGGCAGACAGATAGACAGATAGACAAATACACACAGCGAGGCACATCATCCCATCCATCCACAACCGCCCGTCCACCCACCCACACACACACAGCGGAGCGATATCTAGCTATGTATCATTGGGCTACTGCCAGCAGTCCTTCTTTCGGCCACGGTCATCAGCAGCAGCAGCATTATTTCTACGACTATTGACGACAGGATCACCACCGTCACTATCGCCACTACCATCACCATCATTGTTATCATCACCACTATCATCATCATCACCAACATAATCACAATCATCATCATCATCGACATCATCATCATCAGCATAATCACAATCATCATCATCGCCATCATCATCATTACCGTCATCGGCGCACAGTCAAGTTCAGCGTAGTTGTCGTACATCTATGCTTTCTCTTTTATGCACCCTCCCTCTCTCTCGCGTGCTCGCTCCATCATGTTATGTATGGACGTGAACCAAACGCCATCTTACGGCTTGTTCATTATTGTTGTTGTTATTGCTGTCGTCGTCGTCGTCGTCGTCGTCGTCGTTGTTGTTGTTGTTGTTGTTGTTGTTGTTGTTGTTGTTGTTGTTGTTGTTGTTGTTGTTGTTGTTGTTGTTGTTGCTGTCGTCGTCGTCGTTGTTGTTGTTGTTGCTGTCGTCGTCGTTGTCCCTGCGTGCCCGCTACCGACAGTACCGTTAGTCAGCACTATAGCGGCTTTGTGTTTCACTAAACAGCCCTTCGACGATCGGAGAACAAACAGACAGAACAACATCCAGAGGGGGAGAGGCAGAGATAGAGAGGCCGAAAACCAGGGTGAGAGACAGACAGATAAATAGAAAATGGAGAAATGTGACTAAGAGAGAGAGAAAGAAAACGCCGCACGATTACGTAGCACGTATGCACGTATCAAGCTCCCCTATTCGAACCATGATAGACTCGTCGTCCCCGGGACGAGAGCTACGAGGGCGGTGGTATCATGACATTAGCAGCAACAGTAGCCGAAGCTGTAGTCGTCGATATAGCAGCAGCAACAGCAACAACAACAGCAGCAGCAGCAATCAACTAGCTGGGTCAACCTGCCTGTTATTAGCCTGACTATAGCATACGAATGAGAAGAGCAACCACAACTCCAGCAATAACAACAATAACAACGACAGCAACAACAACAACCACAATATTGGCAATGACATTAACAACAGCGAGAGCAACCACAGCAACAACAACAACAGTAATAACAAAGCAGCAACAACGGCAACAACACTCTGACAACGAGTAGAGTCACAACAGAGCGCCAAAGACGGCAGACACCGCCGCCAATGCTTATTGACACGCGATGAGGAGAAAATTCACTCAAAGCGGTGTTTTTTTCTATTTTTTTCTCTGACGATTTCTTCGTTTTGGTGCGCCGCCCTGTCACAACAGACAGTCAGACATTGATTCAGTCCGACCATCGAACCGAACCGAATAATCCTGAAATACTGAAAACGGTGGACGACTTCGACCGTTGCTCGACTCTCGGTGGTCATATATCCTTCTCCACCACCCTTACCTCTCCACCATTAACACTACCACAGCCACTATCACAACCACAACCGCCATCATCGCCACCACTGTCCCCGTCAACGAGAGCAGCTGCCGATAACGAGCGCTCGGCGATGGCTGTGTGTGTGTGTGAATGCGTATATGAAAATATTAATCTGTGTCTGCATGAACGTCTGACATTGTAGTTGAACATGGGCTGAGCTACGCTGATGGCCGGTTTCCGTCATGGCCGCACTGCAGCCGTCATGAGTAGAGGAGTCGGGGGTCGGGGGTCGTTACGACGTTTTCTACGAAGCTCACTGGCGTTTTCGCTGCATTTTGCTGCTCAGCGTGACCTTCCGGCGTGCCACTGTGCATCAGTGACCCCAGTGCGTGCACACGAACATATACACACGCGCACGTAGCGATACAACGGGGCAATGCAAAGGCAAATAGCACATCCGATTGTTAGACAGACAGACAGTCAGTCAGTCAAACACGCGGCCAGCCAGGTAGAAAGTCAACGTAACCTCAAAGAGTAAAGAGTTTGTCAGCCACGTGAGAAACGGGGGGAGAGAAAGAAAAGGAGACAGGAAGAGAGAGAGGGGGGAGAGAGAGAGCGGGGTGGGGAGACAGAGAGAGAGAGAAAGCAAGACAACCCCAGTAACAGAGGGCGCGAACGTATATGTAGCGTTCCCTTGCTCATCGTTGGACAACGACGACGATGATGATGATGACGACGACACTCACAATTGTCAAGTCTAGACATAACACAAGCAATAGAAATAACAACAACACAAACAATGACAACAACAACACAAACAATGATAACAACAACGGCTAAGCAACACCAAAACCAAGTCAATGTCCTCTTCATGTTGCAGCTGCAGCTACAGCAGCAGCAGCAGCAACAAACACATTAGCAATAGTAACATTAACAAAGCAAGTCGTCATAACTGTACCGATAAAGCGAATGGCAAACAATCATTCGTACAAGCGGCATGACTGCCCTATGCGGCACGTCGTTCTCTGCATGTGCACGTAGCTATGCACGCACTCACTCACACACATATATATATATATATATATAACGGTCCATTATTATGATAGAGCTGTCAATGAAGACGAACGCGGAAAATCCCCACCCAGCCCACTCTTGTTACTCTTCGTCTCGTTCGCCTTGTCCTGTCCAAGGAGAAACGCCGGCTTTGCTAGCATTTCGTGGGGCGGTTCCGTAAGCTCAGCAATCAAGCCCAATGTACGAATTTATTATTTACTCGATGTCGACTTAGGTGTTGCCACATTCAATTGCCGACATCTGCAGTAATAATAATAATATAAATAATAATAATAATAATAATAATAATAATAATAATACGACGACGTTATTATTGTCAACGTTGTTGTTGTTGCTGGCGCCGCAGCAGCTTATACAGTGGCACAAACAACAACAGCAACTAATACTACAGTTAGTCTCGTGACAGCGAGACAACAGGATGACCCGGTGTACGTGGTTCTGGTATTTGTTAGTAGTTGTAGTTTAGAAATAAATAGCAAGCGACGGGAACCACAACGCCAATGGCAACAATCTGTTTGATCTCAACTTAGAGTAGAAACAGTAATCTGCAACGTCGGCAGCAGCAACGACCGAATTATTAGCAAAAATCACAACAACAGTAGCAATAACAACGATATCAAGAAGCACAACAACAACAACAACAGTGCTAATAAAATCATATACTGTCACTGCTGGTACTTGATAACCAAAGCCGTAGTAGCATATTCAGTACGCAGCAACTAAGAATGAAATTATTAATTATAGCCTTAGTAACTAGAGGGTTCTCTAGTAATCTCTTTGATACTGCACTATGTACCTGGTGTTTACGTGGCGACGGTCACGTACAGGACCGGACTAAACGTGTAAGGCATTAAATATGTTCAAGCTCCCGACCTCCCATCGGGCCTGTTCAACTTTAGCTTCCCACTCCGAACCAAAGCATTTGTAAGGTACTGTACGCGGCATCTTCAGCCTTAGTCGGATTGTGTCAGTACCTGGTGAACAACCTGACATGACATACACAAAGCCGCTTCTTGCTCGTCTAGGCAAGCACAAAGACAGAGCGCTCGCTTAATATAATATATAATGAAAGTCACCTTTCAAGCTGGTTGACTATGGCTAGTGTGAGAGGGTTCCCACGATGGCCAAGGCTCCACCCCCTATCAGGATCATACGTCAGCCTCGGAACAATCTTAAGTACAAAGAACTGCACGGCTGGGAAGGCGGGCGTAGCAACATGCAACTTCTCTGGCAGCCAATCGACTTCCACGTCTGCATTTTATGACCTTGGTATGTCTGATGATTATTTCATGTTATTTCAAGACAAGGAACGCCTCTACCATAACGGTAATGCACTTGATGACACCTAGGTTGCGATGTGATCTGCATGCACGATACCATCTGCATATACGATATCATCTGCATACATCGGCTTTGCTAAAGGTTTTGAAGCAGTCAATAGAGACTACGTACAGATGACATCTGGGTTGTGCCAGAGCTCGGTCGATTTGACCGGAGAACGTGAATTCATCAAGGGTTCCTTGACCTTGCCTAAAACTGAATTGCTCCAGTGGAAGGGTCACTTCCTACACCCTGTTTGTTACATACAAATTGCACTTCTTCTGAACTATGCTGTATGCGCCCAATGTGAACGTAACTATAGTTATATTTAAAAGCTGGGACCGTACACACACAAATATACGGGTTTATACACGTTTACTTAAACACTAGGTGTGGCGTATATATATATATATATATATAACCTATGCATGTACGCAAAGTGATTGAGAGGAATTTTGTGTGTCATGGTCGTCGGTCATCGGAATTCAGGGCATAACTCAGCTTATCTTTAAAAAATGACTGCATAATACGGACAGAAATAATGCATGTAAAACAGGGTGGGCGGAATGCCAGATCTATCAAATTGTTGACAGGAAGCTAAGAAAGCTGAAGTAGTAAGAAAGTATGTCCAAACAAAACAAACAACTTAACAACGACGTTTGTTTAGGCGATCAGTAATGCCGTCGTCGTTTTTGTTAATATTCGTGTTGTTAATGATCTCGTTTTAGGTGTTTGTTGTTGCTATTGTTTTCGTCGTATTTATTGTCTGTGCTTTTGTCGTTTGATAAACACTGATCTGGTTAACTACATACACGGGTAAAATGATTTCACTTCTCTATCTAAACGTGGAACCCAACATCCAATAAATATCCAAACATAAAAAGAGCTTGTGTTAATTAGAACCTATACGCTTGTATATATATATATATATATATATATATATATGTCGACTGTCATAGGGCAAAACACGTCACGTGATGTACACACACATATACACACTAATATATATATATATATATATATATATGGATTGTAGGTAAAGTGTGGCGCCCCGCAACAGGTAAACCGTTCCCCGAAGAAAAAATATCAGATTTATCCCACAAAATATAATAGATAAAATAAATCTGGCCGAACGGAAAGTCCACAGGGCCAAAGGTCGTTTGGGCTCGATAACCTAAGAGCGCAGCAATGACAGACTATATGAAAGGGCAGCCGCTTAACGGAGAGTGGAAACATGCTTTGCGATATATATATATATATATATATATCGGGAGTTTTTTTGTTGATCGGTCTACCCTCGTTTGACTACGTTTGTGTATTCGGTCGAATGAGTTATAAGAAGCCGGTGACTGTTGTGAGCCGACTCCCCGAAGTATTTCGCTATTCGCCGTTTTCGTTGTCATGGCTCTTGCTGTTGTGTTTGTTGGTATAGATTATGTTATCGTTGTTGTCACAATTGTTGTTGGTGTCGTCGTCGTTTCTTGTTGTTGTGGTCTTTGTTAAAGCCCTCGTCCTCGTCAAAAAACGGTTGTTGTTATTGTGGTTGTTGTTGCAGTGTTCGCATTTTCCCATTGTTGCTATTGTGGTTGGTTTTGTTGCAGCCTGCACATTTGTCATTTATTATTATTATTGTTTTCATTGCCGTAGTTGTAGTAGTAGTAGTAGTTGCTGTTGTTGTTGTTGTTTTTATCACCGTAGTTATTGTTGTTAGCTCTCCGCTGTCCTATTTTGCTATTGCTGTTCTAATTGTGTTTGCTCTTGTTGCACCTCTTGTTAACTGCCTTTCACATACACACACACACCCATATATTATTCATATCGAAAGGCCATTGACACCCCAAATATATATATATATATATATATATATATATTGTCAAACTGTCAAGCCAGTTTAATATGACATGGAGGGACGTAAACATGAGATCATATTAGATAAATGAATTATAAAATACTGTTTTTAGAAGCGGAAAGCCCGCTCGATAAAATCGCTGTAATAAATGACATCCGAAGCAAAATATGTATCCATACCAAGTGCACACGCGGCTAGAAATGATACAAAAGAGTCAATCTGTCTTGCGGCGATTGCCGGCGATTCGCCGCGACCGGTCTCAACGGGCTTTCCAGAAACCGAAGTACATACAATATGTTGGTTCAACAGCCGCCAGCAGCAAAGCCACCAGAAGCCGACGAAGCCGAGCCACATTTACGCCCATGCTACTGCGCTTGTTCGGCGCATTCCGCTCGTCGAGATTATAGGCATCGCGCAGACCTTGGCTATTCTGAGCGCCACACAACAGAGAATGAGTCAGCTAAAGCCGAGAACTCGAAAAACGTTGCACTCACTGACCGCAAAGGGGCAACCGAAGACCTGGGCGGCAAAGGCGGCGTGATGGAGAAGCGGCGCCTCTTGCGTAACGCTCTAATACACTGGGCGGAAAAGTAATCGGCAGCCCTACTGAGAGGTAATAACTAATAATAACAGTACGATAGACTTCCTGCCTGGGGAACGAAAGGTCTGCTGAGGCCGCGATGGCATGGATCATCCCCTGCGGTACAGTCAAGACTTTTCCACTTCGGGTGCGAGAAGAACGCGTATCGCATCAACCCTGGTGCTGTTTAAAACGTGCGCTTTTGCATGTTTTTTCCATTTCGCACACGTTTCGAGTACGACGAGCACGAGACTAATATGTGTGGCTAGGAGGATCTCGAGATCCGTCGGTTGGTCGGAGGGGAACCGTGTCTACGATACGATGGGTATTCATTCATTCCGAATAAATCACTGCTGAGCTTACGGCGATGCTACGACATCCCGTCCCGTATCCCGACTCCCAAACCGACATGGCGGCGGCGGCAGCAGCAGCGGCGGTGGAAGCGGCGCTCGTTCTGCACGTGCGGAATGAGCTCAAGTTTTCTCCTATTTCTCATATCAACTTGGTCGTGTCAAGTAGAGATCATAACTTAAAAGTAATACTACGCATACTACTATTATATTCCTATAGAAAATATTGTGATGATTTATTAATCATTTACAATACGTTTGCACACTCGGCAGTGCTCGCCTTATACACTTATAACTGCAGCTGTTACAAGCTTTACAGGGAAGATACCACGCTAAGACGCACGACATCACGGCATACGGCAATGAGATATTTAGGTAATGTTCGCTATTGTTTGACGGCCAACAGGCAATACATCCATCGTGGCCATCCATTGTGGCGACCTAGAGTCGACAACAGGTACACTATTGTTTGTACTAGCGGTTATTTACTTAGCACAGTAATTATTTGGTAATACTATAGTATTATTATTATGCTTGCGTGACGTGGTGCCTCCTTACTGTGGTGTGCATTTTGCTATTCACAATGGGAACTAGCGTACCTATTCAGTCAGTTTCTCGAAGACACACCATATCGCGATCGGCACAACTTCTGGCCGTGTCAAGGTAGAACCAATTTGTGTCGGTGCCGGTGATGATAATTACATTGATAATAGACGTAAAAACTATCGCCATAACAATAGAAGATCCATAGGTCTAAACATGACTAGTTGCGCTCTTGATGAAGGAATGACAATAATAATAACATGATTGCATGCCTCCGCATGTATGAATTAATTAAAGATAAATGTTAATCGTTATTTAGTTAGATCAGTTAAGAAGTGACCCACTTGCTCACTGTAACTAGAACTCCAAGTTGACTAAAAAAAACATTGTATTGAAGAGACTACATTTTTGTTTAGTGCGTTACAAAATATGCCCTGTAGGAAGTTTTATTGATGATGTATATATGTCGTTTTCCTGACTGATTTCACAGAGATTTTGTAAATATTGTTTATAAGCGCCGACAGCGTTACTCAGTTTGAGAAACTTCTTACGATCAATTGCCCAATGCACAAGAATTTACTCACACTATACCAGGCAAATATGTTCCACCGGTCTACGTAAAATAAATATTTAATGACGGGTAATTTACAACTAAAGAGGTGATAATTAAATTACGATGAGAAGTAGTATATCCAAAACTTGGGAATCGTAATTAAAATATATAAAGAAGAAAGAATTCGTCGGGGATTCTTTTGACAACATTCGTGGCATGCGCTTAATGAAACAAGACCTTGTCATATAGGGAATATATTATCCTATTGGCGCTTAGAGCGACCACTTGAGCTAAGTAGTTGTCCTTAATGACGGCGTAGATTTGCGATCGATTCCTTAAGATATTTTGGTTCCTAGTTAAGCCAAAATATGTTATTTCATTTAGACTTTCCTGCGTTTATATAAACCGATTGTCATACAATTATTTGTGGCAATACAAGAACGCCCCATTAGTGGTAATACTATATTTTAGTCAAAACTAACAATATATATATATATATATATATATATATATATATATATATAAATGTATTTACTTTGCAAAGTGTATGCAGCATTCTTATGACCTTTCAACCTATGTTCTCGTGAAGCATGTAGCAAACAACGAGAAGCTGCTTTTCGTACAAAAACGCAATACACAGATCATAACTCTAACAAAAAAATGATAGGTAGACTGATGGGGCTGAAGAGTGAAATTCCTTATAAGATTGGTAGATCGTAACGACATCCATAAACAGGTCTAAGCCACATGAAAATGGTTGCCATTGTGATAAAGGCGACCATAAGAAACTAAAAACGATCGCTTCACTACATATATCATCGCGCCGTATTTAGCTTCAGCCAGTTCAGGAAGATGAACCTGCCGAATTTCAGGAAATTCGTCTACACCAGAAAAAAACAAAGTGGCGAAAAATGGAAAGTCTGTTTGATGTATTATCGTGGTAATGTGATTTGTATCGCGTTCAACGACAAAAGATGGCAATTTCTTTATGCTAATTTTAGGAATCACGATTGATCCGATACACAGTTTGCAAATCCAAGATGAACTAGTTACGGTTGTATGATCTGGTGGTGCACATTAGTTCACACGTAAACATATATATATATATATATATATATATATATATATATATAGTCAATCAGTTGTTTAAATTAATATAAATATCTGCTACGTTTCCAGCAAACTCGCCAAATCATTCGGTTTGCTGCCGTGCTTTATGTAATTGGTCCACTGCGACGTGTTGTTGATGTTGTCGTTGTTTCTCCTTTACCAACAGAGTTTTAAAATTTATCTTTGCTGTTTTTTGTTAGTGCTGATGTTTCTGCTGTTGCTAATTAAACGTTTACCAACGATGGTCTTTACTGAGGAATGACCGCGTGCTTTTTTAAATATTTACATATCCTTTTGTGGACGCAGTTAGAGTCGTTCTGGTTTTTGTCTTGTACAAGTATAATAGTCGTAATAATAATAATAATAATGACACCTACTTGTGCTTACACATGTACTTCCGTTAGTGTGTTTACCTCTGTGTGTGAGTGAGTAAGAAATCTGTGTATTGCTATGCGTACGTCTTCTGTTAGTATGAGGCGTCGTGTTGCCTGCAGGTTGCCAACAGGCAGACCGAAGACGTCCGCAAGCAACGTGTACACGAGAGCACAACTATCCGAACCTACAATCAACAACCACACTACCACACTGTTGGTGAATCATGATTAACAACAACTTCTTAAGAAAGTAGCCGGCGCGAGCGTGGACGGGGGCAAGGGGGTGGGGTGAAGGATGGAGAATGTCTGCACAGGCAGATGCCCAACGAGGTCTTTAATGCTCTGTGTTGGCAAGATGCCGCGTTCTTTTGCGCGAGCAACATCATCGGCTATGATGGACGTAACCAGCAACAAAGGCAGACTCCACAGCACAGCTGCAACACGGTTGAAAAACACCCATCATTTGCACTGCATTGTATGTCGGCGTTTTCTTTCTTTCGCTCTCTCTCTCTCTTTTGCCCCCCCCCCCCTCACCCCCGCTGCCGGACACAGCAGTACTTTGCCCCATGTCGTGGTGGTATGCCGTAATACTGCCGTGCACTGAGCAGCTGTTCCGTCATTGTGGCATTCCGCTATGGCCCACAGAAGGAGGACGACTTATAGGAGGAGAGAGGATACAGGGATACTCAGAGAGGGAGAGAAGAGAGAGGCGTGTAATAGGTATTACGGTACAAGTATATATATATATATATATATATATATATGGTATAAAGAGAGGCGAGTGAGCGCCGAGACTCGCCGAGAATGTGTGTAGGAGAAAGAAGATGGCCTCTTCTCTGTACGAGCCTGAACAGCATCTGGCAGAAGTCCACCCGGCAGCTGTCCGTTACCAGCTGACAGCATTCTCTAATCATCTAGTTAGTCAGAATCTCTTGACGACAGTCGACGCCTGCTGAATGTTGATCGACTGCCTTACGTAAGCGCAACCTGTGCAGCGCAGGCTTTGTTGTTTGACCATCGGGCGGCTAAATGGACCCCTGACCACAGCGCCACAGTGGCAACAACGACGATAACTAATATTATTACTATTGCCAGAACTTGAATTTGAAAGGTCCGTTAGACTGCTTTTTTTCAAGCGAAACGCTTGTGCTCTACTTTGATGGAAAATTGAGCCTTCTACTGTGCTCTCCGTGTCCGTTTGCTTTGCTCCTAGCTTTGGTCGTCGAGCTCTGCCACTTCTTGCGGACATTGTCGGTACGTCAGCTCCATCTCCCCAGCTCGTTTCTTCTCTCGCTCGACCAGCTTTACTGGTCTGTTGCGGTGCCATGACGGAGTACGTCGATGGATGCAAATATCGGACTTTACCCTGACTAGATTGACTTGACTATAATCTATATGATCATGATTAGTATTGATTAGGTGCTCACTATTTAGATAGTCAGGTTAGTACGTGAAGTAGTGGTGAGTCTGTGATGTTTGCCAGATCTGACTTGCCTTTGCGCAGGTCCTGATGAACAGAGCCTAAACGCCTATTTAACAAGTCAACGTAGGTATATTGACTTGTTTGGACATGTTTTGTTATTTTCGTCTTGTATGTGCGTTTGTTTCGTCCTTGCCATGTGTCGGCAGTTGCGATGAAAAGTAGCAAAAAAATAAAAACAACTGTAACTAACATACCCTTAAGTTAGTTAAAGCTGGCGACGATAAAAAGCTAGTAATAGACCGAAGTGTAGGGGGGGGGGGGGGGGGGGAAGGAAGTTAGGCTACCAGGCAGACTTCGGCCTGCGGTGTCAGTAGTAGACCTATAATTGCAAGTGAGTGTCGAGCCCGGTGGCGTGGTGCATTCGTGTACGCCTCGCGACCGGGGGGACACAGAGGTGCACAGATTCACGCCCCATCCTTGCACCTTTGTATTGATGGGGTCCGTCTCACAAAGCAATGCGAAAGCAGCCGTAGACGTTAAATGTTGGCTAAGGGTCAGCCCGACAAAAAAGTTACTACTTGCAGAATAAGAATAAGCGTTGCTACGTTCAGATAGATACACCTCAAAAAACATTAGTAAACAGTTTTTTCCAGGCCAGATTCTGTAGACAAATATTTTAGCTACACTGTTCATACTAACTCGTTTGGGCAGCAAGAGGTGCCTCCGCTCATATATAGTATATGGCAAAAATAGCAATAAATAAAACGAATTAGCAATTTTTAGTCGTAATAACGGGTTGCACATGAAACAGGTCCTTGGTATCTACCGATTGTGCGTCGTCTTGGGAATCGAATTTACAGTCACGGCTTCTGACGACAGGGGAACCACCGGCCATCTCCACCGTTCTATTATATATATATATATATACCTCGGCCCGACCACCCCAAATCCCCCAACCAACTGGCAGAGCTCGGCCAGAGATCAAATGGTTTCTGTTCGCCACCAGCACTCCGCACACCTCAGCTGTTCCTGTTAGCGTTGTTATGATGCAGAGGCGACGTGGATGTTTGTCGTCGTCGTCGACATCGCTGTGTGGCATCGTATGCAACTTCGTAAGCCCTGATAACCGCATAATCATAATAAAAATTTTAAACATGGGTTTATTATTAACATGTTCATGTATAATAATAATAATAATAATAATAATAATAATAATAATAATATAAATTGTTATATTGCGCGCTCATGGGCGCGCAACGATTACCCCACTTAGCTCCAATGAGGTGCCGTATTCGCGTCCATCGTGTACTGTTTACGCAGGCAGTGGCCGCAGCAACAATCGTAACTGCGGAGGCGGCAGTTGGGGCGGTGGCAGGGACGGCAACCCGACGCTGTACGCTGCTGCTGCTGCCGCTGCCGCATTCAAGGACAATAAATGTAGACGAGTGAAGAGAAAGAACATGAAAACGAAGAAGAAGAAACCCAAGACGAAGATCGTCGCCACGAAATGATGAAGGGACGGGGTTTGGCGAAGGGAGGATTGGCGACGAAAACCGCAGCGAAATAGCAGAAGCAGAAGACGATAGCAGCAGCAGAAGCACCAGCGGCAACAACTACTACGCATGTCTATGCGATGCGAGCTGAAGAACCTGCAGCGCCCACACCGTACGTTGTGTTACGGTGCTTGCGGTTGCATAAACGACACACAGATCATCCACCAATTAATGCGCAGCTCTTGCTATGGCTAATGTCCGTTACGCGCACGCAGAGCCGGCTTGCTTCATTTCGGTTGTTCGCTACATATGTATGCTTACACATATATATATATATATATATATATATATATATATATATATACATATATATGTATATATATAATACATATATTATATATATATATATATATATATGCATGTTTGTATACACTTATCTAGTCCGTCCGTCTGTCTGACTGACTGTCTGTCTGTCTGTGTTTACCTAACCAGCAAAACATTAACATGGCGGGCGGCATCAAGTCGACCACCGCTTGACGCGCCCATGTCGGTTGGTTCATTCACCTACGTGGCTGCGCTGGCGGCGTCGTTCTCCTGCGACAGCATACGCAACGATTTGTTGTTGTTTTTGTTCATTTACACGTTGAAGGTATCGGCCGGCTTACGAGCCGAAATGACGGTCGTTGTCGACCTACGAGATAAGCTGTGTTTCCGGTCTAGTTGTGTCATGATGAAGCGAGTTGAATAAGGAGAGACTGAAGCCGCGGCTTCAGTTTCACATAACAGTGCATAGCCGAAAGTCAAAACAAACAGGCCGGGCTAAAAACCACAGCGACAGCAGTAGCGACAACAACAACAACAACAACAACAACAACAACAACAACAACAACAACAACAACAACAACAACGACGACGACAACAGCAACATCAGCAGCAACAACAACAACAACAGCAGCAGCAACAAAAACAACAAGTTGTGCATAGGCTTATCATTGGGTCGTCGTTGATCACCACCTCTAACATCTGCTGCTGCTGCCGCCACCAATGATACTGCTTCAATTTCTCACATGTGCAATATCAATCAAATAATAATTGGCTGGCACGTTTGTGCTAAATTACTTGGATTACATTTGGACTACAGATGTATCTGCAAACAGACAAAGTCGTATGCTACGCCCTTGCACGTCAATTTGTTCATGCTCATGAGTGTATCTGCCACCGAGGATAAACGGATGGATTTCAACTCCGTCTCGTATCATGGCGGTCATGAGCCAGCCGTCAGAGTCGATGAAGTTGATTTTGAAGCCCAAAACATAGTCTCTATTTTCTTTCTATCCTACCCGTTTCGCCTACTTCTTTGCGTCTCGACAATACCCGATGTCCCACATCACCAAGATCACACGTAAGTACGTATTCGCGTACAGATCATATAGTTTGTCGAAAAAAAACGTAACGGCATCTTCATGTCCGCCGTGCGCTACTACGCAGTTTCATATTTTAGGTTTTCCTTCACAGTGGCCGTTGGCCTGTTGTTTTTGATGACGATAGGTCTCGTACAAGAACACCTCGAGGTAGAGCACCCTCAAGCCAAGCCAAGCGAAGCTGTTGTGTCGGAGCGTGAGCTGATGTCTAAGCTATGATCACTTAAAAAAAAATAAACAAAAAATACAGCCTGCTAACACTAACAGTACAGCTTGTGTTGATTGAACATACAATCTACAATGATTGGACTGTACCGCTATGACTGGTGTCATCGATGTGTTGTACGGGACGTCACGACATCTACATGTGGATACGAGGTAGTACAGCGATAATACACTACTGCAATTATCTCTATTTTTTTCAATATCTCCTTCTCTGTGTGTTGCTCTGCTACGGCCTCAAGCCAGTAATGGAGCATGAACCCTCATGGCATATAAAGCCAAGAAGAGTCCACCAAAGGCTGGGTCGCCGCCTGACTGCGTCAACGTTCAACTTCGATCCAAGAGGTGAGAACAGCATTGAGGTGCTACCGAGGTGAGGTGCTGCCGAGGTGAGGTGCTGCCGAGGTGAGATGCTGTTGAGTTGAGGCGCTGTTGAAGTGATTCGGTGGCCGCAGCAGGGGCAGCAGCAGTAGCGGCGCCGGCGCCCCTAAACGACCTCCTTTTCTTTTCGCCCCTGGTCCTTAGCGGGTCCGGCGAGAAGACTTTGAACAGTTACTGCAAACTCTTTAACAGTTAGCTAGCTATTCGCGCCTACGGCACTTGACTAGCGGAGCCTGTCTTCGGCCAACAACTGCCTCCTTCCTGCCTAACGATCATCTTTGAGTTGTGCGGACTTCTTCAGAGTAGTCTCTGCTTCTGAGGCGAACAGAGCGAGCGCCACGAAGATTCGTGACTCGGTAGAGAAATCTACATATGTTTATATATATATATATATATATATATATATATATATAGAGAGAGAGAGAGAGAGAGAGTCAATATATATATATATATATATATATATAGAGTGAGAGAGAGAGAGAGAAGGGGGGGCAAAGCGCGAACGACCGGCCTCCGGGGCGCTTCGTTTGTACATGATGCGTTCGTGCGCGTATCGTTGCGGTTGGTGACCGTCGCGTTGATGATCACTTGTGTCCCAAGAGTTACCTGCTTATTAGTGCTACAGCTCAAAGACTACTGACTCTGCTCGGTAGATACATAGATAGATATATATATATATATAGCTCCTTCTGGTAGATACATAGATAGATATAGCTCCTTCTCTTTCTCTCTCTCCAATCACCCCTCGCCCCTCTCTCTATCTTCCTTTCGCCTCCCCCCTCTCTCTCCCTCTATCTCTCTCGCTTCCTCCCCCCTATCATTTACTGTAGAGCTGGGACGATCTGGCGAGCCTGTCCGTTAGTCTGTCGTTGTCGACACTAGCGTCGTGGCCCGTAACAAGCGTCACGGCCTGCGAGATGCGGCAGAAGCAGTAGAAAAAGGCGAAAAGTGCTCTTGCTACTATCGACAACTACTACTACTATTACTACTGCTATCGACTGGCTGATGTAGCGGGCTGACGCCACTGTTGTTGCTATTCGAACAACGCGACGAGGCGCCCGCCGCGAACAGAAACAGACCAGACGCGGCTGGCTGGCTGGCCGACCACGAGTATAGCCTAGTAATAATACTAATAATAATAATAACAATAACAACAACAACAACAACAACAATTGTCGACGATAATCGTCTTCAGATGACACGATGTCGACGACAGTGACCACAACGACATATCGACACGTCTATTCCGTCTACAGACTGGGCCCCGTAGAAATGAGCGAGAGAAAAAAAACGCATGGGGCCAGAGCAAGCGGGAAGGTAGTAGTAGCCGGGACGGAGGTGGGTTGAGGCTGGGTACCCCATTCCCCCCCCCCCGCCAGCGGTCAGACGGTCATCGCGGTCACAAACGTGGTAAGGGTGGCATCGTGGCTCAAACAGCACCAACATCAGCATCGTCAGAGGTGTCGTTGCTGCGGCTGTAGTAGTGATGGTAGTTATTGTTGTTGTCGTCGTCGTTATTTTGCCGTCGTGTCATTATTGTTGTTTAAATGTAGTTGTTGTTGTCGGCATCGACATTGTTGCTGTTGTTGTTGCCATCGACATTGTTGCTGTTGGTGTTGTTGCCATCGACATTGTTGTTGTTGTTGTTGTTGTTGGCATCGACATTCTTGCTATTGTTGTTGTCGCCATCGACATTGTTGCTATTGTTGTTGTCGCCATCGACATTGTTTCTGTTGTTGTTATCATCGACATTGTTGTTGTTATTGTCGCCATCGATATTGTTGCTGTTGTTGTTGTTGCCATCGACATTGTTGTTGCTGTTGTTGTTATTACAGTTGTTTATGTTGTTGCTGTTGTCATCTTGTTGTCGTCGTGGTCGTCGTCGTCGTTATTGCCACGTTACGTCTTCGCATGTTGCTGGTGCTTTTTTGTTGCTAGCCGTGTGATAATAACGAGGCGCTGTACGCTGTGTCTAAACCCCACCATCCCCCCTCCTGTGTCGCACTCGTACACTCGACGTTGATGAGACCGTCAGTGTCTCAGCGCTATTAGGAGGCAGGCGCGCAGGACAAATATGATCGTTTGGTCACATCACAGCGCTTGCTCATCTCGGTCGGCAAATGGCTGCCAAACGCCCGACGGACAAATCGATGGCACAAATCGATACTCACGTTGGCAGCACCGAAGCAGCAGCAGCAGCAGCAACGGCAGCAACAACAACAATAGCAACAATCGAGCAACTTGTTCACCAAACATGCCGAAAGCGGCTCATCATTGCATCGGTTCAAGTCGATCGAAACATTGTAACAATAACAATAACAGCGGCAACAACGGTCGCCAACAATTGCACTTGTGACGGCGCAATGATCAATTACATGTTAGTCTAGCATATATATATACATGTAGCAAAAACAACCTCCTTACAAAATGTTTTTAATTCTAGCAAATTTGATGTGACGGACCTCACAAAATTCTATATACATTTGCAATACGTACCTGCATATGTATATATATATATATATATATATATATATATATATATATATATATATATATATATGTGCTTACACGCACACATACAAAAGTATGTAGAGATATGTAAACATGCTCATATATATATATATATATATATATATATATGCATGTATCCGCGGCGCATATTTGGCTATGGCCCTGCCAGCTCACTTGATGACTTGGGACCCATCCCGCAATTTAATTTCATCCCGCTGTTGTTGTTGGTCGTCGTCGTCGTGGCGCTCCTGCGTTACTGCTGCCTGCAGACGCAGAAAGAGCCAAAGAGCCGTTGCCGCCATTGCCGCCGCCGACACCACCGATAATGAGGCGCCGACTCTCGCGAGGGCCAATTCAATGTATAAATCAGAGCCGATTCAAAAACAGTGTCCCCCTGGCGCTTAGATCTTTCGGGGCTTCGCCACGTCGGCCTCGCTGAACGGCTTCGGGACGAAAGGAGGGCCATCGCAGCGAGAGCTGCATGCCTGGCAGCAGCAGCGGCGGCGGCGGGCCGTAACGTGTGATCGGCGTAAGTAACGCGACGCTCCGTCGAGGGAACCTCTGCGTTCTCGTTATCATACTTGTCGTCCACGCGTCCATATAAAGTCAGACGACGACGACAATGATGCTGATGATGATGAAAACGATGAGTTAAATAGGCGGTAACTATTCTCGTTACATGATCATTGTTGTCTCTTCTTTTACCGTTGTTATGGTTGTTGCTGTTGCAACAATAATGACAATAACAGTTGTTTGGCTATTGTTGCTTTATTGCATTGCACCAAAAATAACGTCGGTGGTCGTCGTTCGACTGTGCATGTTTTCTCACTCTAGCTTTGGCATTCTGACCGCACTGTACTCTCATTAAATTATCGTCGTATTTCGGTGTTCATTTTTGTTAATTGTATTCAAAACTCCATCAATAATGCCATTGTTTTGTAGCGCTCAATCCTTATCACGCTCGCTTGGTCCCCTTGTTTTTGCTGCTACAACGGAGCCGCCGACACCGATCAAACAAACATGTTGTTGCAGACAAGACGGCAAGATACTCATATGTATACATACGCCTTATAATAAATGCGCTAACAGGGTACAAGAAGTGTGGGCTCGGCGAACGGTCTTCGATCGTCGAACGAAAACGATTTTTGGCTCGGTCGGAACGAGTGATCAGAATCGCGATCAGAAACGATGGCGGAGCCTCACAAGAACGTGATGATGTCTGAGAGATGCTATTGGATTATAGGCACTACGGAGGACTCTTGTCCGACAACTCCAGAAGAAGCCAATAGAAGAAAAAGAGCTGAAAAAGAACCGCACATATTATAGCCATATGTTGACGAGGAACCTCAGAATCTATAGTGCAACGCAATTGATTTGGAAATGCACTCGCCAGTGTGCGCGAGCTGCTATTGTGGATTCCCACTGCCTGAACGGGCGGTGCGGCCAATGGCCAGATGGCGCATAGAGAAGCATTTTGATTCAGTTGCACTCTGTGTGAGGGTGGCACATTTGTGCTCTATAAAATAGTCAATTATCAGCATCAGCATCATCATCATGTTTCGATCATCACACGATTAAATACGATCATCTCTCGAATTACTTTGTGAAATGTTGTAATTTACTTAGTAGTCGCAGCAACTACAACGGTCTTGGTGGCCAAGACACGTCACGACATTGATTAGAAGTTAATTATGTATCCGTGTGCTACTGTGTATGCGGACTACCGTAGAAGTACAGAAGTTCAGTACTAAAATCTCTTGCGACGGTTAAGAAGGGGCTTCTCATTGGAAGAGTGTGTACCGTGCGTGAAAAACCACCAGGGCATCAAGGACATGTTTAGGTTTGATAAACTTTGGCATCAGCTTGTGGCGTCTTTTTTTTTGTTATACAAGCCATCACCACCATCTACTACAATTACTGCCACAAATATCATCGCTACAACCTGTAGCTCGAATAGTACAAATATTTGCTGAAATAGCAATTATTATAATGTTTATTTTGAGACTACAGCAGAGTCTTGCGGAGTCGACCGCGTTTTGTCGACAAAGGGTATCGTTGGAACTATAAAGAGGTAACGTCGAGATTATGTTCATTGTTCACCAACACTCAAGCGATAATATTAATAATAAGATTATAAACAAGATTGTAAATATTATAGAACTCATATATTAGTCATTGTGATGTCTGTGCATATTAATAAAACAAATATCATGTTTCCAAAAAAATATTATTATTATTATTTGGTTATTATATTATTGTTTAATTCTCAAAAACATCGACGTTAATTAACGCTTTTACTATTATCAAATAATCATAATAATAATTATTATTGTTGTTGATTTTAATCATTACGCCCGCCCATGTTCTCACGCTCACCATGTTCTCGGCAATCCTTCGGCCGTATCTCTTCTTCACTCTAGCAAAGATCTGCAACATTATCACTGCAAGGTATGTGGCTGAAGACATCCGGGATGCGCTATTCGGAGTATGGCTGATTCCCCACATGAAAAAAACTGGTGGCTTGAGATCCATCGCTATAGGATTCATTTTCAGATGGTTGGCAATGAAAATTAGCATCCAACGCCAACTCGGAAAGCAGCTAAAACATCGCCAGTTGGTATACAACGAATCGAAATCAGGAGCCTGCCGTGGAGGCTGCCGTCCACGCTACGCACAGCTTCCTCCAGGCGACGCCCAAATGCATGGCTCTCAAAGTTGACTTCAAGAACGCCGTCAGGTCTCACCCCTGAGGCCGCCAGTGCTTCTGCAAATCCTCGCGCACGTGTCTGAGATTTACAACGTCACCCATTTCTCTTATCCGAGACCCATACCGCTCTTCTTTGGAGACAAACACATAACTTCCAGCCGGATTTTCTTCGGCTGAAGAGTAGCCTATTCGTATCATACATAAACGACGTCACCTTGGCCATACGGGGTTCAGCTGCTTCATCGAACCATACGGGGCTCAGCTGCTTCAAAGGCACTAGATATTAACGCCAGTAAGTGGCAAGCGTAGCTGTCTTCCCTCAGGAAGCAACTAACGTTGTCCGCCGACGATGGCGTCTTGTATCTTGCGGATGCACGCTTGTCCTTCCCTGGTTAGAGCTCAGGGAAGGACAAGCGTGCATCCGCAGGGGACAGTTATCGTCTTTGTGCGCAATTAGCTTGGAGTGCAAAGGGTCACGTACGTCTTGGTAGCAAGTCCAGCCTTCAGGATACCCCCAGACCTGCAACAGTTTGAGTCGATATGCGGAGGTGGTACGTCTAAATATTTCCCTCGATACAAAAATGTTTCCTGGCGCAAGCCAAACAAATCTCGAGCGTAAGCCAAGTCCTTCCTTGAAGGCGATTTCCCTCACGGTAGTCGGCGTTGCACTTTAAGCAGACAGGACTCGTCATTACGAAGCCTTGGAGAACAAGCTTACCATCTGTCTATTCAGTACTGAGACATCAGGCGTGTGAGAACGGAAGGACATGGCCATAGCAATCAGTCAAATCATCAAGAAGTCGAGCGGAGACAAACGATTCACAGCGTTCCAGAGGCAGGACATCATCTTAGAAGTTTAGCGCGACGAAGCAAAAATGTTTCTTGACACGCTCCCGAACTCTATGATGCCACGACAGATCCAAGACCGACCGCGCACCTCGGACAAAGGGTGTCATTGGAGCTACAGAGAGGCAACGCCACGGTAATGTTAAGTGGTCATTGACACTCAAGTGATAATAATACGAGCAATATTGTTATTGCTATATAATTAGTATATTAGTAATTATGAAACCTGTAATTATTAATAATTCCCTATAAAAACATATATATATATATATATATATATATATAACTCTAATTAATATTACTATACGTGTTGTTTTAGACAGATTTTGTTGTAGTCAGTACGTCGCTCGGTGTGTCGGGAGAAACGCAAGCATCGCCGCCAAATGCGCTAGGTAGTTAGCCCAGTTATACGGCAGAGCTCCACTGCAAATGACCAGAATGTCCGCCCGGGCATTGATAAGCGGTTATTAATAGAGAGATCGGACGAAACCGTTGCGATTCGTCTGGGATACGTTATTTGCCACTGGCAAAAGAAAAACGCCTAATGTTTATGGATATTGACGACAGATAGATTCTATAGTCGTGGACATACATTGATGACCGACCGGCCATTACTAAAATATGAGTGTTAGAGTTCAATTAGGCTAAGTGAGTGCCCGTTTCGGCTACTGGATTGCCTTATCTTTTTTCGGCAAACATTTATCTGGCAACGAACCGTAGCAAGGCAGCTGTTACGATAAGCCCTTAAAGCAAACATCCACAGTGTTCTGAGCCGCATCATTATTGTCGCTGCTGTCAACCAGCAGGATCGCCAGTATATCTGATTGTAGGTTTAATATATATTTTTATGAGGGAGGAGGAGGGTTAAAACGGAGGA
>QVRM01004398.1:192500-236062 GCA_003439945.1 Dermanyssus gallinae | reverse complement strand
CAACAACACTAACGACAGCAACAACAACGACAACGACGAAAATAACAACAACAACACTAACGACAGCAACAACAACGACAACGACGAAAATAACAACAACACTAACGACAGCAACAACAACGACAACGACGAAAACAACAACAACAACACTAACGACAGCAACAACAACGACGAAAACAACAACAGCGATGATGATGACCACGACGACAATACCAACAAGTGGCGACATAGTCTAGGCAGCCTGTGCTTGTCATGGTTATCATCTGGCCGGGTCTCGCCGGTTCGAGCCCTCGTGCTGTTGATCATGATTTCTTTGTGATGAGACGATACTCTTTACGACTAGATGATACATCCTAACACTGTTTAGAGTCAGCGGTTTTGCTGTCACAAAGGACTGTTAGGGAGACCCTAGATATTCAGCACATATCCAGTGCTTTAGAGGCGAAATGTTTAGGGTTTTGCGAATTAATTACGAAGTTAAGAAAAAACACAACAACAACAGTAACAACAACAACGTAATAGTTCTAGCTCTCTAATACTATTACAAGCAGTGATATTGCTATGGCTGCTTGTAGTACTCTTTGAGAATAGATGATAAATTCTAACACTGTTTAGAGCCAGCGGCTATGCTGTCACAAAGGACTGTTAGGAAAACCCTGGATATTCAGAACATATCCGGCTCTTTAGAGGCGATCTTTTTAGGGTTTTGCGAATGAATTACAAAGTTAAGAAAAACACAAAAACAACAACAACAACAGTAACAACATCAACAACAACAACAACAACAACAGTAACATCAACAACAACGTATTAGTTCTAGCTCTAATACTATTACGACCATTGGTGATTATTGCTATGGCTGCAGCTTGTACTGTAACTGCAGCTGCTCTGCTGGCTGTCTGTCTGTCTGTCTGTTCCGGTGTTGCTACGCCCCATCGCGCCGTTTAGTTTCATTGGCCTTGTGTGTTTGGTGTTTTATCGATTGACGATGATGACGATGTTGGCGTCAAGCGAAGGCGGACTGATCAACAGGAAGCAAGCAGGCTTGGGATTGTCTCGTTGTTGTACTTTGCATGCTTTTACGCTTCTTGTTGTTTTGTTTTTCTTGTTTTTATGTCTCTTCTCTCTCGTTTCTTTAGTTGTTTGCCTCTTTTGTTATGAGACAAGAGACTTCAAGAGAGTTCTATCTTTCTCTTTTTTTTTTTTTGTTAAGAGACGGTTCATTTTTTCCTTTTTATTTTGCTTTTTTTTTCTTCGTCGTTCTCCTGCTACTTAGGCTGCTGCCCCTGGACGTTGTTGTTGCTGTCGTTTGTGCTGCTGTAATTATGAAAAGATCTTGTTGTTTTGTTGTTGTTGTTGTTGTTGTTGTAAACGTTCCATGTTGCTACTAAATAATGTGCTGCTGCTGCTACTACTGAATAAATAAATCGTTTGCGACGTACAATCGCGGTTGAATTTTCCCCGATATATGCGTCACCCTCCCCCCTTCTCGGAACTGCACCGTAGCTGAGAAAGTACTACTTCAGAGAGCCAGATTCTCAGAGAACTCCTGATCCAAATTGATCTCCCGGATATTAGAAGCCAGGAGGGTATTGTGCTTAACTAGCAGCTGTCCGGTGGCGGCGTCACTGTTATTGTTCGTACTATTGCATATATGTGTATATATATATATATATATATATATTTATATATATATATATATATATATATATATATATATATATATTATATATATATATATATATATATATATATATATATATATATATATATATATATATATATATATATATATACATTGGTTGCTGCTGTTGCTTCTTGTTGGTATTATTATTGTCTCTGCTGTCGTATTGTTGCTATTGTTGTCGTTGTTGTGCTATGTTTGGTCGTTTGTTCGCAATATCCATTGGCTCGACTTTGCTTAGGATAGCGGACTGATACGGCCGCCGTTAGCGGGTCATCTAAATGTCTTGCGCCACCAGCAGGCGGGCGCACGCCGTGGCTACAACAAGGACTCGCTACGACAAACGCAATAGCAATAGCTTTGGTGCCAATCTTAGTTGCAATAGCAAAACAACAGGCAGTAGCAAGAACAGCGGCAGCATCAGCGGCAACAACAACAGATTCATGGAGTTACTCGTCGTCATAGTCTGCAGTTTCTTGACGTTCCAAGTAGATATATCGTGCGCACGTTTCTGAGTGTTTCGGTTATATATATATATATATATATATATATATATATATATATATATATATATATATATATATATATATATAAAAGGTGCTCAATTTTAAACGTGGAGCAAAGGGCGGCTGCATAACTTGTTGAGTATCTGTTGATGGCTCCCACCGATGATCCGAACGGTGATTCATTTGGCCTCGTACCTCTGGTTTGCCACACATGTACAACATGTACAGAATAGCAAATTATCTGTGTAAGGCCTGTATACGTCTGTGATTATATAAAGCGTATCTAGAACATGCGTGAAACCGACCGGACAAGAGATATCTCTACCTGACACGACAAACAACGTAACGCCGAAGTGTGCCGAAACATCATGCCATGATTTCAGCCAGAACGGCTGCTGTGTGTGTGTTTACTTAGCTCAGCGCCGAGAAGTGGAGCAAAAAGATTGCCGGAAAACCGTTTCATTTCTTTTGGTGTCGCTTTGTTGTTACGTTCCTTTTCATTCTGTTCTCTATTTTCTTTCGCTCATTATTCTCGTAATGTCGTGTTGTCTCTTTTGTTTGCCATGTCATGTCTTTCGAAGACTTTCTTGTTTGCGTTACACGCTAATTGCTGCTCGGTTTGCCTTGAATTGGCTTGTTGCGAGCCCAACCATTAGGACTATGGAGGCTAACTGTCGACTGGCTGCAGATAGTTGGTACCTGGCTGATCTGTCTTAATTAATATCTTACAACATATTCTCCCGTCTTCCGTTCATCAAAATACCGAAGTTCTGGCGTGCGCTACCAGACAACACACGAAGTCGGAAGCCTCTGAGGAAATAAATAGCCATAATAGCTCTACTGTGATGGCGGGGAGGTTCATACAACACGTAGCCCGCCATCTTTAAAACCGATAACGAGAAAGAGCACGTGAGGGAGAACGCAAGGAACCCTGCATCTTCAGAGTGTTGCGTACGCTGGTATATTAGCGGGTGATCCCTTAGCTGTCGAGATAAGAAGGATCTAGCAGGAACTACGTTCGGGTGACGTCACATCAAGACTAAGAATATTGCAACAGCTCCATTGTGCCTACGTGACACCATAGAATTATCCCCCTCCTTTCTCACTTTCTCGCCATATATATATATATATATATATATATATATATATTTATATATAAGCTGTTAGAGAAGACAACTGGGTGTTTGCCTTGATTTTGGCAATCTTATATATATGTGTATATGTATGTGATTGGGTGACTGAAGGCAAACGGCTCATGATGCCTTTTGACAGGCGAGATGGTGTAGCAGGGGAAAGCAGAGGAAGAAGTGGGGCAAAGCGCTTGTTTATGCTGTAGTATGGATTGTTTTGTCATGGTCGCCGGCCGGAAGCGAAAACGACGAGAAGTTACAGGAGAAAAGCGACGCAGAAGCAGAGTAGCAGCAGTAGAATAGTCAGTCGCAGCAATACCAGCAGGAGTTGATTGGTTGACAAAGTTAGCCGCGTAGCGTGCGTTCTTTGGCGTTCTTTCGGCATTGCGTCGGCTACCGCGCCGGCATCACACACGCTTGACGATCAGCCGGACGGTCGGGTCGGATATGGTCGGTTCTAAATGCTGTCTCTGTTGCAGCTTTAGCTATAGCTTGCACATCCTCAGTGGCTTAGCAGTGGCTGTGTACCATGCTACTATGTGCGAAAATGCATACGCGTTTGCGTTTCACCGAGAACACAACACCGACGACAACAATATATATATATATATATATATATATATATATATAGGTGTGTGTTAAAACATGCTAAAGGTCCAGTATTAACAGTAGCAATCAGCAACCTTTTGTTAGGTGCATGTAATAAAGTAATACAATCTTTGCATTTTACTAATTTGAAACGTGCTATGAATGCAATAAAAATTCCTAGGATATATTATTTGTCAAATCACGCAACAACGATCACCCGCCAACGCCAAACCTAACAAATAGAAAGTTGTATTTCTACGACCGTCAGAGTCGTAGAAATACAACTTCATGGTATAGTACGTAAACGACTATTTGAAATATGCTTGCCTGATTTGGCGGATTTCTGTAACGAAACTGGTCCAAGTTGGTTCTGTAAATGTGCCCAGAAGTAGATGGTGCAGAAAAGGCTATGGCCCGCAGACACGGGCGATAGCCTTTTCTGCAAAATGTCCTTAATTGCTACAATTTGTTGTTTATTAGTTAACGGATCGTTCCGCGAGTCTGTTGAATCTTTGTCGAGCGTTTTAAACGCTTTCTTAGCGTTTTGGTGTTTCATTGCAGCAAATTGAGGCCGTCACGGAGTGAATAACGAATTTGCAATGAGCTCATTAGGTGATGCACATTAACACCGTGAGACAGGAGATATTGGAAACCATGAACTAAACACTCATGTTTGGATGCTTCTTTTTGAGGAAAGACGACGCTGTTATGCGTGCTTCCTATTAGAGAGCTTACGCTGTGTTTTTCAGCTGAGCAGGCAAGCGTTTTTCTCTCAGAAATGCTTCAGTTACGCCTTTATGGTAGAGCCTCACGAAAAGCCAGAAATAACCAATCGAGCCCATAGAAATTTCATGGAGTGTCGAAGAGCTTTGACGAATTGTCGCCTGATTAAACAAACTTCAGGCACGGAGGTGGAAGCAGAAGACTTTGGCCTGATTCAATCACAATTGAAGAAAGGAACTCAACGAACAGTTCCTAAAAGCCAACCAAAAGAAATGCGTGCGGATTCTGGGCCCGGCATGCACCAAGTACATGTGGTGGTAGAACTTTTTACTACGCCATGAGATGTGGTTTTTCTCTTCGAGCTGGCCGTACAAATAATGTCGGTACGAGGGGAGGGGGAGGGATGCAAGTAATAGTCAACCAATTGAGTAAACGAGCACCTTTTATTGTGTTGCATTTTATGGTTGAGGGCGGACCCCTATATGCTACCGATGTTTGAGGTTGAACTGCAATTTCGACCAAATTGTAAGAAGGTACGGAACGTGAGGGATGAAGGAGACCAAGAGAGAGCACGATCGAAAAGGACTGGCATACTAGAAAGCTGCAGCGAAGTATGAGAAGAGGCTTCCATTAGTAGGAGGCCATTTGTCGTCATTGATGCTGCTGCTGTAAAGATGAGCCTGTATACCTACCTCACTGCTTGTTTGTCTTGTCTGCTCTGTGGCCTATTCTTGTTCTGATGAGATTTCTTAGTCTGTCGATCTAAAGAAAAATGACGAAAAATGCGCAGCACATAGGAGGCGGTGGCGGCCGGGTTACCATAGTCGTACTATTGAAGTAAAGTTTTCGGGCTAACCCTCAGCTAAGATTTAACGTGCACGGGACTGCTTTTCGCATTGCTTCATAGACGGACCCCGGATAAATACAAATATGGGCCAACGGTGGGGCTCGAATCCGCGCACCTATGTGTCTCCTTCGGTTGCGAGGCGCAGACGAATGCACCACGCCATCGGACTCGACACCATTGCTACTATTAAAAATGTAAAGTTTTCGGGCTGACCTTCAGCCAAGATTTAACTGGACGGCTTTTCGCCTTGCTTCATAGACGGACCCCCATAAATACAAATGTGGGGCAGCGGTGGGGCTCGAACCCGTGTGTGTCTATGTCTCTCCTCTGGTTGCGAGGCGCAGACTAATGCACCCACCACGCCACCGGGCTCGACGACACCATTGCTACTACTACTACTACGACTACTACTTCTAGAATAAACGTTGCTGGCTTGCATTGCAGCTGCTGTAGATAGAGGAAACGGACGTTATCGTTCGTGTTGTTACTGTCATTTGCGCTGTTCGCTGTTTCTTCGTTGTGGTCGATGCATTGTCGGTGTGTCGGCGGAGGGAGCGGGAGGACCGGAACGCGAGAGAGGGGGGAAAAACCGGCCTCAGTCACCACTCTGACTGAGGTAGATGTACGCTCGCTGAGGTATCGGCGGTACGAGAGCGAGTCGTGTCGAGGCTGGCCACCGGCCACCGTTAGCGTGAGGTCGAGAATCGGCGGTGGCGGTGGCGGCGGCGGCTGAGGTCATCGCTCTCATGAAGTGCTCCGACTGAGTCTCACAACCTATCCGGACGAGGCAGCTGCTACGAGGACGACGATCATCAGCATCTCCGCCTATGCTGGCTGCTGATAATTTTGGGTTTAAGGGCTTTGCTGTTCATCTCGTGCTGCGCAGACTGTGATTTTTCGCCAATCTAGCAACGATCGAGCAACAACAACAACCGTAGCCACCGTAGCAATAACAGCAGCAACAACATCAGCAATAACAATAAGAAACACAGCAATAACGATACAACAACGCATTGACGAACTGCTGTTGCAATGCTGCTCCTGGCGCTCAAGCTGAACTCAGACACAGAAGGCCTTGTTTCTTTCTTTCTTTCTCTCTAGACACGGAGTAGTTCATGTGTGTTCCTTTATTGCGTAATTGCAACTTAATTGGAAGCTATTTCTAATGCGTCTGCAGCCATGTAAATAACTATATATATATATATATATATATATATGTACACCCCGTTATGAGTTAAACAAAATGTGTATATATATGTAAATAAAAAAAGAACACGGTAAATTAGGCCCCATTATTCAATTTGAGCAGCGCAGCAATATATATATATATATATATATGATTGCGATAAGTTAGGGTCCCTAATTATATTTTAAAGCCACACTGACAAAGCGATTCGAAGGGCGTCTCGCTTCTTCTTCGAATATTGAAAACGTTTGACGGACATCGATTATAAATATATATATATATATATATATATATATATAGGACCGACATAGCCCGCCGGCAAATTTATTTGTCCATGTTGTCTGTTATCACAATGTGTCACATAACGCACTGAAAACTAACGACTCAAGTCGTTAGTTTTCAATATATATATATATATGCGTACAACGAGGCGCACATTGAACTTGATTCTGCGGACGCACGCAGCCAGTATGGATATATCGAAGATGTCGGCTGAACGTTGTAGATAGGACGTTATGTGGTAGGAGCGTTGCTGCTCTGAAAAGTGCACTATTTCCATTTATATATAGATATATATATATATATATATATATATATATATATATACAGATGTGTGATATAACAACAATGTTCTAACGATGTGATGACGTGCTTTGTTGTGTGTGGGGGTGTATTTTGGTCGTGTTCGTTGTTTGACAGCAGGGTTGTCGCAGAGGGGATCGCAGAGGCAGCAGCTGCGGCGGCCGCTGCTGCTGCACCAGCGACGACGACGACGGCGGCGACGGTGGCGGCGGGAGCAGCGGTGGTGCTGGCGGCGGCAGCAGCAGCGGCGGCGGCGGTAGCGTCGGCGACGGCACGAGCGACTTCATTCGCATCGGACCAGTAACAATGCCGGCGAGCGCCAAAACCACAGGCGACCTCCATCACGCCGCAGCGGCAGCGACAACAACAACAACAGCAACAACAACAACATTAACAACAACAACTACTACTACAGAGGCAGAATCAGACGTTACAGAACCGACGACGACAACGACAACGACGACGCCAACAACAACAATAACAACAACAGCTACTGCTGCTGCTGCTGTCGCTGATGCTGCTGCTGCTGCTGAAGAATCAAACAACACAGCGGCGACAACGACAACAATAGCAGAAACAACACCAATAAACAAAACCGAAACGGAAATCACACTAACCACTGAACCAGCAATAAGCATTGAGGACAGCTTACCTGTTGCCGCCTTTCAGCAGCAGCAGCAGGAAGAACCGCAGCAAAAAGATCAACAACAACAACAACAACAAAAAGAAGAAGAGCAACCGCAGCAACAACCACAGCCACAACAAACGCAACAAAGTCAACAACAACCTGAAGAAGAGCAAAAGCAGCAACAACAACACCAGCAGCAGCAGCAGCAACAACAACTGCTATTGCACCTTCAGCTTCAACAGCTGCAACAACAACAACAACAAAATCATCATCATCACCATCATCCACTTCAACAGCTTCAGCTTCAACAACAGCCTCAACAACAACAACAGCAGCAATCTACAATGATGTCGCTACTGCCGAGGCTCATAGAGCCTCCACGTGGCCGGAGCGGCCAACGTGTGTTTTATCGTGGCTTCCGCTACGTGAACAAAGACGTGCTCGAAGAGCGAATGCTCGAGGTAGGCGAATTCGTGTTTGTGCGCATCACGCCCAACGAGGACCCCTGTATCGCCGAAATGCAGCTCTGCTGGCGCGACGAACTCGCCGAAGTTAGTCTCGCTTCGCTTCGGCTGTATTTTCTGCCGGAGCAGACCGACAACGGACGACAGAGCTCCCACGGACAGGTTAGTTCGAATCGCCTTTCTATACGCGTTCATATATATATATATATATATATATATTATATGATTATTATATAAGCTCCTTGTGGTCTGTCTATAGTAATTTTCAGAGGCGTACCTATAGCTTTCCAGGTTCTGAAAGACGACGTTGCTGGTGGCGCCTACCTGGCGTCGATTTGCACGTATCGCTCGTGCTTCTCGTTGTCTTGTGGGATAGGTTTCCTTCTTCCCCCTGCCACCCTCCCGCCTTGTTGTGTCAGCCTTTCCGTCGGTTTGTCACATCAACGATAGTGGCACCACCGTCAAACGCGCCCACAGAGCCCACGAAGGCAATCTCACAAATTGCGCTATATATATATATATATATATATATATATATATATATATATATATATTTATATATATATATATATATATAATAGGAGATAAATCTACAGAGACTCTGTGGCTTGTCGGTTTCAATCGATGCGCCTCGGCGCGTCGCATATTCGTTGTATTTGTTAAACAAGCGTGTCGCGGTCTTCGTCGCCGCTACGCCAGTTAGTAAGTACATGGCGACGTAGTCGCAACATGTATTCGAGAGGGAGACAATTCGGTCGGGAGGGTAGGACTTTTTGTTCTTTTTGTTCGTTCTTTTTCTTAGTTAGTAGTCAGCTGGTTAGTAGAAAAATGCTTAGTGAGATGTAAGATAAAGACACAAAAGAAAAAAGGCACCTTTTCTTCTACAGTTCAGTTTCACATGTAAAAATGAAGCGTCTTTTATTTGAAACGTTGCACTTGGTTAATTATCTAAACGCTGGAGGATCTAGTAAAGGACGCACACGCTTGGCTTATATATATATATATATATATATATTGCGATAATTTATTGATCATTTACAATACATTTGCACACTCGGCAGTGCTCGCTTATATATATATATATATATATATATATATATATGTATATACCAAATTTGTTTTAGGGTTCAATGGGCCTCAGTGGGTCCAATGTTGTTCTAGAAATGTAGAATATCTGACGACAGGGCCGCCAATACTATTCCCAGTACTGCTATTATAGCAGTAATACAAATAATAATAATAACAATTAATAGTAACACAATAACGAGACCTACATGAATTGTAATAGCAACAATACTACAACAATGATGAACAATGCCACCATCCTTACTATTACTAATACCAGCAGAATCACTACCAGCATTAGTACTACTAGTACAGTTCATTCAGATCATTTCGTTTCGCTCTGTCATGAACTTATCTGTGTTTTGGTTACTCTGCGGTGTCTGTACCAAAGCCTGGTGTGGCGTTTCATTTACTGTTGCTGCTGCTGCTGCTTCTGCGCTGCTGGAGTCGCTCCGAGCGTGAGACAAAATAAAACGAAACGTATCTAGACAAGGTGAGAAATAGAGAAAGAGAGAGAGAGCGAGAGAGAGATGCAGAAAGCGAGAGGAAGAGTCAGACAAACCCAGGGCAAGGCGGAGCAACGGAGAAATGCGGGAAGAAAACGCGCGCATTTTTCCTACGTCAGCAATCTATGTTTCTGGCCGGCTATCGTTGTTCTTTTATCTGTCTTTTATCCCTCGATGTATCTTTATTTATCTATCTATGCGTGCATTTCTTTATTTATTTGTCTGTCTGTCTGCCTGTCGAGAAGAGAGCGAGCGGTCGCCGACCTCCAAAATACACCGGATGCGCCGATTGTGGCTGCGCGCACCGCTCTCAGCCATACTATAGTAGTCGTAGTAGTCGTAGTAGTAGTAGTAGTAGTAGTAGTCGCTTTTTCACCTCTTTTCGCTTTTCTTTCTATTTGCATCTCTTTCTCGAGTCCTCTAGAGGCCGCCTGTTTGTGTTGGTCCCTCTCCTTCTTCGTCTTTTTTCTTCCTCTTCTCGAGGTTGTACGTTTGCTTGCTTTCTATCTCTCCCTCTCTCTCTCTCTCTCTCTCTCTCTATCCCTCTGTGTCTCTTTCTCACACGCTTTTTTCCATTGGTGTCTTGACCGCCGTAAACCGTCCAACCGGCTCAGCAGCGTGGTGTTTATTATTCGTTTGTTCATCGGCCAATAGTTACAGTAACTAGTAGCTACTATGAGCGCCGCCGCGGCCGACGACTCTGCTATTGAATTTGTTGTTGTCGTCGTTCATGTTGTTGTTGTTGTTGTTGTTGTTGTTGTTGTTGTCGTCGTCGTTTATGTTGTTGTTATTGTTGTTGTCGTCGTCGTTCATGTTGTTGTTATTATCGCTCTTGTTGTTGCTGTTGTTACTCTTGTTGTTGGTGCTGTTCGTCGTGGTAGTCTGAATAATCGTAGAATACTAGCCTATTCTGCACGTCCTTTGCTCGTTTATTTCTTAGACAGCTGGCGTCGCCCACGAAGGATAGCTAGAACAGAGTGGAGAAGTTACAAACAACAACAACAACAACAGCAGCCGCAGCAGCAACAGCACCAATAATAACACGCACGGGCGGGATACAATTGAGTAGTCAGTAGCCGGTGGTCAAACGCCGAAATGGCCGAATTGGCCGAAAGCTAAACCGGCTCTCACCGCTGCTCACCATTGGCCAATGATCGTATTTTGTTGGTCAAACGTCGCACATTTTGCTGTTACGGGCATTGTCACCGTACGTCATTGACGGGGGCCATTATCACCACCACCACCAATGGTGAGATTTCTACGACATACATAAGCATACTTATATATATATATATATATATATTCATTCACACATACCTACACTCAGGCACAGATACACAGACAGACAGACAGACGGGTAACAGAGTGGCCCCGTGCAATCCCAAGCAGAGTAGAAGTCGATCGCTGCCTTTTTCTACGGCGCGGTAGACTCACTTGGCTGGTGGACGTTCACCGGCCAACCGGCTCACAGAAATGGCAATCGACGCATGAACATCATCGCCCGGACAGACTCCTACGCGAGCCGGGTCGACAACGACGACGCCGTTCTTATTGTTGTTGTTGTTGTTGTTGTTGTTGTTGCTTCTGTGGAGACCCTGCCGGCGAAGACGACGACGACGACTGTCTTGCCGCCATTGCTGCTGATACTGGCTTGTTTATTTGTGTAGATGTTTGCTTATTAGCGGACAAATGTCGATGACGGCGGTGGAGGCAGCATCCATCGCGTCGTCTGGTGTTTCCGGCCGCCCGTCTATCGGTCTGTGCATTTGCCCCCTTGGTTCACCCTTCCTCGCTGCGTCCTCTCTCTCTCTCTCTCGCTCTCTCTCTCTCTCTCTCTCTCTCTCGCTCGCTCGCTCGCTCTCCTTCGCGCGTTTTGTTTCATTGTTTTTTCGGCGATGATGATGATGATGATTATGACGATAACGACACAGAATACAACCGCATTGACGGTGATCATATGCATACGTCGTTACGAAAACTCGTGAGTGCTATATATATATATATATATATATTGGGTCAACAAAAAAGTTTTTTCGGATTTTATAATGATTCTTTACGGACAAAACCGGAAAAAACTTTTTTGTAGCCCTATATATACATTTCCACCCTTAGATTGCCCCTTCCCCTCCCTCCTCAGAATGTCAGGAGGATTTAAGCATTTGGCGTCCGTAACGCAGGCTTCAAGGTCCATTGCGAGCTGTCGGGACTATGTACTGCGTAAGGAATATATATATATATATAAATGGCGGTGTGGTGTAGGGGACAACCGCGCTAGTCGTGGTTGTCATCTACCGGGGTGTCGCCGGCTCGATCCCTGTTGTTGTTGTTGATCGAATTTTCGCTGAGCGATGCTTCTCCAGAGTATAGATACTAAACCAACCATACAACAGAGTCGTGTCTGAGGAGATTAAACCATACATCGCGCTAACGGCAGGTGTCGATGTAGAAGAGCACACAATGTTGATATTGTTGTTGCTGCTGTACGAATGGACGTACGCGGAGAAAGCGATGCTGCTGCTGCTGCTGTATACGTTCTTACGCTTAGGATGATAGACTTTGAGCCGACGACGACAACGACGACGACGACGGGAACATAAGTCGTCGTCAGAGAAGGACAGTAATTCGACAATGCAGATGCAAGCAATGAGGACAACGGCGCCAATGATTACCACAACAACAACAACAACAACAACACTTTTAGATCCACTTTTGTCATCGCGACACTCGAATCTGCTCGTGCGTTATTAGAGACTTAGAGCCGAGTAGAGTAGAATGTAGAGGAAGACGCAAGCAAGCAAAAAAATAGAACTGGCATGGAGCGCCGGATATGGCGACGGTGGCGTTGGTAGTAAGAACAACCAAATAAACAGGCCATTCTCATCAACAACAACAGCAACAAGAAAATGACGAAAGTGACAATAACAACAACAATAACAACACCAACTATAACAACAACTATAACAACAACAATAACTACGACAACAACAACAACAACATAAATGATTACCGCAATGTCGGCCGGGTCCGAGCGCGATACCGACAGTCTAACCGAGCGGCCGAGATATGACTTGCTCTGCTGAGAAACTGCGCAAAAAAACGACGATGATGCTATTGGTGCTAATATAAATAGTACTATCAAAATAATAAGGTAGGCGGCAGCGCTGAAGCTGCAACGAGGAAGAACTGCAGCAATAACGACAACGAGTAAAACCATACCACATAACGACGCGTAAAAGTGTGAAAAGTGATGATAGCAATCATAAAATAAACGATAGCTCAAGTCATCAGTAGTGGCAGCAACTGTAAAAATAACAACAACAACAACAACAACAACAACAACATTTATTTTGTTAAGGCAACACTACGGTCAGTGAAAGGGATTTAGACAACCAGTTTGCAGCCGATGCGTTAATTGCCAGATACAGCAACCGCTGCTCCCGTCGACTGTATGCGGCTGGGTGCGTTGGTAACTGTAATAGCCGTTCTGTTCGTTGTCTAATTAATTCGTTCGCTAGTTATTTAGTTAGATGATTAGTTGTGGCACTTAGGTATGACCACCACCAGCAGCATTTACCACGTGCTGTTGAGCTGACTGACCGAAACAGCGCCTTGATGCTATAGATCGACGATCTTAAAGTTCAATTGATTGTTCTCGACTGAGTGGTGACGGCTTGTCGTTATATCTGTTGGTGTCTTTACGTCGCTAACCTGGATAGATCTTCTGTAATCGTTTTTGCTAAGACGCGTACGTGCTTCGTGGATTTGCTCGATACGCGATACAAATGCTCACGACCAAGTGGCTTATTGTGATATGTTACTGGCTTATCGATATACAATATATATATATATATATATATATATATACGGTGTCGTGGCTAAACCGGGTCAAACCTATATGCTACTAGTTATATATATATATATATATATATATATATATACGGCACCAGATGAACCGAGTCAAATTTTGGCGGGTTGTCTGAACGTGTTAGCACGTGACCCGACGCAGCAAACGGAGACAGATTGTAGACAGTCGCTACGGCTGCTGCCGGTAGCGTAGTGGCAGAACTTCTCGTAGTACCGTAGTAAGTAATGGACACATTGGTACCAACAGATGTAATAGCAGTATATTTACAGTATGAAGTATTAGTCGCAACATGTTTGATATAAATCTCTCTCTCTCTCTCTCTTCGAGGTGCGTCTGCGTGTCCCGCTTGCTTTCCGTTATTTGTATCGTAATAATAAAATAATAATAATAGTAATTATAATGGTTTATTTTTATACATATAGGGCGGCCTCTATGTATGCTAACACAATTACTAACATATCACTTATATAACATCTACAATATTGCATATATTATTCTTATTGCTTGAGTGTCGGTGGCCACTCAGCATCATCTTGGCGTTGCCTCTCTGTAATTCTAATGACACTCTCTGTCGGGGGAACGCGGTCGGTTATAATAATAATAATAATAATAATAACAATAATACGACAGCCATGCTGCGACGATGTGTTTAATAGTATGCGAACTGTTGGGGAAAGTCGGTACGATAGTGCTGCTCGGTACCGAGGGTTGACAGTCGCTAACTACAAAGTCTATCCGGGACGCCGGTTCATCTTCTGCGCCTGCCGTATGCAAGATGGATTGGTGGTGGTGGGCCGAACAATTCAAGTTAATTGTATTCGATTCAAAAGTTTTCAACGAGAACAATAGTCCGCACGGCTTTCCGCACTCTGCTAGCACTGCAAGTCTCGGATCGTGCGGCGTTTTCGTTCTTTCAAATCTCTCTCTTGTCTATGCTGTATGTGACAATCGAATTAGCACAGGTACGTTGCAAATGCTGCGTTTAGTACAGTATGCGCTTGTGTGGAACAGTGGGAACGCTAGAATAGGTAACGTTGTGATGATAGTTTTCGTTATTGACGACGACGGTGGTGATCTTGTTGCTTTGATTGCTGTCACCATGTTTCCTATTTGTTGTTGTTGCAGTTGTTAGTATTGTTGTTGTTGTTACTGTTTCCTATTTGTTGTTGCTGTTGTTGCTGCGATCGTTTCCGTCATCTTCGTTAGCGTGGCGTTCATCATCTGCATCCTGTTGTTATTGTTGTTACCGGTGTCGCTGTCCGAATCACGCCTGAAGCGATTGATGAATTTGCTGTTTATTCTTCACTCTCGATTTGTCCGAGTAAAAGACTTACTGGCTGGCTGACTGACCGACGACTGGCTGAATTCTCTCTATTCTCGACTCGAACAACAACTCAGCGACGAGCGGGGGACCACGATCGCGGCGAACGCGGCAGTGCGCTCGTTAATTCTGCTGACTCATTCATTCCGTCATTACTGCTCGAAAATGGCGGCAGTGGCGGCGCTCAGGTCGACGACAGTGACGACACGATGATGATGATAATGATGGTGGTGATGATGATACTGATACTGATGGTGGTGATGATGATGATATTGATGGTCATCATACACATATGCTGATTCTGATGGTGTGGCGTTGAAACCCAGCCGCTGGGAGCAATTGAGCTGCTTTACGTTGCTTACCTCGACTTTGCCGCCTCACCCCCACCCCGTCTTTTCCCGTTCCTCCATAAACCGCGACCGTAGACTCCCGAAACCTGCTCTCACCTCCTCTCTACGCCCCCCCCCCCTCCCACACAATTCCCGAACTAGTCTCCCAAAGTGTAGCGGTGAACAAAGATTGTGTTGCTACACATGCATAGACAGATAGACATATTGATGGATGGATCCTGTGACTTGTTTACGGCGGCCAACCACGACTCGACTGAGCGGCATTAGTGATATCGGTGGTGCCTTGGTATATATATATATATATATATATATTGGCAATAAGAATAATATACATCTTTTGTGCTACAGATCGCAAATCTGCAAACTTTGAGAAAGTTATAGTAGTTGTAGCAGTAGTAGTAGTAATAGGAATCCCGGTGGCGTGGTGCATTCGTCTGCGCGTCGCAACCGGGGGGGACACATAGGTGCGCGGGTTCGTGCCCCACATTTGTATTTATGGGAGTCCGTCTATGAAGCAATACGAAAAGCAGTCCCGTGGACGTTAAATCTTGGCTGAGAGTCAGCCCGAAAACTTTAATTAGTAGTGATAGGAATAAAGCTTTGCTGCTGTTTTTTAGATTTATACACGAAAATAAAACGAATGCCAAAGGGTAACCGTCGGTTACCGATCTCCTACGTACGAATCAACCTAGTATCTGCCGGAGGATTACAAATCAAAGGTACACACGGCAATTATGTCGCGCACGTATTCAACTCGTTGGTTTCTCACCTTCATTCTGTTGCTGCTGATCCTGCGGACACGGCTGTTACCGCCTTTGCCGCCCCCGCTGCCGCTGCCGCCGAGGTTTCAGAGGTGTCATGTCTGTTGACATCGTATGATCCGCCATACAGTCGTAACCCTCCCTTGACCACGACTCCCTTCGACTACATCTCAACTACCTCACAGCTACCCTCACGGTTACCTTCCACCCGACTATCTGCTTTCTTTCGCCCGCGCGATCTCCGGTCATTGAACGGCTCGAAGAGTAATCGAACTAACTCGAGCAGACGATATCCCCATACCGCTTTCGTGCCCGCTGCGTCGTACCCCCATAGCGCTGTTTGTCTGCAGGTGCCTGGCGGATGAGATGTGGGGTCGTTGACGTATCTGCCATTATTACTTCTACTACTACTACTACTACTACTACTACTACTACTACTACTACTACTACTACTACTACTACTACTACTACTACTACTACTACTACTACTACTGTTACTATGGCTGCTGGTGTATCTGCTATTTTCTTGGAGATCGCTGTAGGTTTGAGCACGTCTGTCGCCTCAGGTCGATCGGTTGGTCAGATAGGTCACACAGAGCCAACCATCATCGAGCGCTATCGTCACGCACCCCCCACAGATAACTCCCGACGGATATCCCTCTCGCTTGCTCCTCCTCTCTTCGCACGCAGAAATGGGCGAACACATACATACACCGTTGTAGCAACTGCGGCAGGATGCATACGATGATTAGTATAATATTAGTTTGGTCCGATTGCGGGTGCTGCTTATATATATATATATATATATATATACAGCGTATGGATACCTTACGATGACATCCTATCTGCCGCGTCGGCCAGCACGTGATCTGCATATATATATATATATATTTGAGGAATCCGATTGCGCTTCGCACGATGGGTAATATACATATTAGTCGATGTTGTTGAATTTTTTCCGTTGCCTGGCTACACGAACTACATCGCGTTCGCTCAGATGCAGACATATAGAGACGCGTACACGCGTGCAACATCGGCTTCAGGTTAGAAAGGAGGCCATCTGCCAACTGAGCTCCTGAATAGGGCCAATATTGGCGGCTGATGATACGGCTGTGTGGGCACGTCGTTATTTGTTGGTGGATCGCGGTGCTACTACAATCCACCTATTATGAGGTGTATTGGAATGAGTGGATGGTCACGAAACGGATTCTGGTAGCCAGCGGAAATGGACTCACTCTGTCGAGATTCAATGGGTCTTAGCGAGAGTCAGTACAACACGACAACGTCGAGCAACAGCAACAACAACGGCGACAACAACAACGTTGAGCGGCGACGACGACAACAACAACAACACGAGTTAGATACCATGATTGACACACGGTCGTCCAAGGAAAGGCGTCGTCTTTGCTACTAGCGACGACACGTCTGTCTCTCCAAATCGTCCTTGTTAGTGAGGTGTCAGGAGCAGCGCTCGCCACCACAGCAGCTGCGTGCGTTATTCGCACGCGCGCGCGTTCTACCTAGGGTTTCCCCAACATTCCTCTTTGCTCTAGCCCATCTCACACTGCCTTACTCTGGTCTTCCTCTCCCTGTATCCGTCGAAGGCAGCGATATCCGTTCCTTGCTTGCGCCACTCACTCACCACTACTTCTACTGCTACTACTATTACCACAACGCCACAAATGCTACAACCTCTTTGCAGCATATATATATATATATATATATATATATGCATTAACCCGCCCTCTCTTACACTAACAACCGCAGTCAGTGGTAGGCACAGCTGTAGCGGCAGCACGAATAGGAATCGTTGACGTTCGATTGTCTTCGTCGTCCATTGTAGGGGTTGTTAAGTGTTAGTGCAGAAGAAATGTGTGTCTTTGTGTAGATGTGTGTGTGTGTGTGTATATCTGTAAATCGGGGCGGTCGTATTCATGCGAAAAACTAGCAGAAACCATCGGGTATCGGGAAACGCAAGCCGTAACGGCGGCCGTACGTAACAGCGTCAGCTCGGTCGGTTGTCTCTATCTACCGACTGCCAACTGCCGACACCGAGAGTTGGCAGTTACCGACAGATTTGCTTCCGACCGATCAGCAGAATGAGGACACAGCAAAGCTGGCGGTGGCTGGTGAATGATCTCATCGAGCTCGTTTTTGTCGTTATCGAGCCATTCGACATTCTCGTTTGGTAGCTCGTTTTCGTCAGCCTCGTCTCGAGTACGAGGACGAGCATTGCTCGTACTACAACAACTACCGCTACTACAGCGACGATGACGACGACAACCGCCACTTCTATTACTACCACTACGGTTACTAAAAGTACTGCTTACTTAGCCGAGACGGCCAAATTGTGAGGAGGAGGAGAAGGCGGCGGCGGCTACGGGCCGCGGGAGGCTCCCTCTCTTTACCCCCCGCTCCCCACAATCGTGAGCTTTGGCGAACGAGCCTTGGCCGTAGCAGCGGTAAGGCGGTAGGCCTACTCTTGCTGCTACGTGCTGGTGCTGTTTAGCGGCGTCGAATGAGCGCGTTTGAGAGATATAGAAGATATACGGCATATGAATATGATGGGGAGAGGGAGATAGAGATAGAGCGCAACGTCGCGTATGAGCGAGCTAGAGCTAGAGCGAGAAAGACAGAGAGAGAGAGTATCGAGCTTGGTCGAGGGGTGGTGAGGACGGGTCGGTGGGGTGTGGGGGTAATAAGGGAGACCAACATCACGGAGAAGGAAAGACGGATGATAAATTAATGTTTGCTAGAAGTTTGCGGCAGCGGCGAGCGTCGGCGGTAGCAGCAGGACAGCAGAGAGGCGATTGGGGTGCAGCAGCGGCGACGACGGCGGTGTTGGGCCGGGGGAAGTAGGGGGAGGGGGTCAAATGACAGTGTGGGGAGATAGCGAATATTTGGGGGGTAAGTAGGAAAGATCTGGGGGTGAACGGGGGATATCTGAGATGTAAACAGACAGGGAGATCTGGGAGTAGTTCTGGACGGGAGGGGGGAGGTCAGGGGACATCTAGGGGAGGATCTCTGGGGTAAACAGGGGGTGTAGGCAAATCCTACCAGAAGTGGGAGTCGTTGCGGGATGGGCGACCGGCGAGCCGGCCCGCCCACGTCCGTTCGTGTCCGCCCTCGTGTCGGCTGCTGATGTCTGCTGCGCAACGCCTACAAATCCTCCTAGAGGCCGCTGAGAGAGCGACGCGAGATAGCCTGCTCTGGCTTGGCCTATCCTACCCCCCCCCCCCCGCTCCCCGCCTGCAGATAGCCTCGAAGTCGTCCGAAATCCACCGCTGCTCTGTTGTTCCCTGCACACTAGGCCAGTGCTTCAATTTTTCTCCTCGCGTATGACAATGACGCCAGCGCGAGAGCAGGATATGAAGCAAGCGGAACTAGTGCGTCCATTTTCGGGAACACTTCTTTCTCGCTTACAGGCTTTGCGATGAAGTGATAAGTTTAAAAAACAACTTTAGATTATACGCTATATTTTAGGGAAAGAAAACCATTGATATGTATATATATATATATATATATATATATATATATATATATATATACGTATATATATATATATATATATCAATGGTTTCTTTTCCCTAAAATATAAAGTTTAATCTAACGTTGATTTTTAAACTCGTAACATCATCGCATGTAAGCAAGAAAGAAATGTTCTATATATATATATATATATATGTTGAGAGAGAATAGAGAGAGAGAGGGAAAGAGCTGTTCCCATAATATCTAGTTAAGCGTATTATCAGTATATGTAACAGTAGCTTATACGGTTAGTTTTGTTTCAATTATTATTATTATTATTATTATTATTTGTTGAACAGTGTTACAGTTGTGAAGTGAGAACAATCATAATGATAATTATTATTATTAACACTTAAGTTGGGTAAAGTTATAAACATATACATCAGACACAACTAGGGCTTTCCTCACGTCATTGTGTCTTTTCTCATCTTGCTAGTTCAGCTATTGACTGAACTGCTGGACATGCTTTTTCAATGTGAACGGAAGTGCTAACGGAGCTAGCTCGGTCGCAACTTATGGGTAAAACAGTCCGCATTTTGTTCCTCTAGACTAGAGACATTCGTTAAGGCCAATCTAGGAGACGCTAGCAACACGTAGCTGCACATCTATGTGATGCATGTATGAATATACACGTACATATATGCATGCACATGCCTTCGTTCGTGTGTGCACCTATGCTGCTAGCTAAACACGCAGATCGCTCCCATGTAACCGGCGGACCAAATTCAAATAGGATTAAAGTATCTCTCTTTCTCTTTCGTCTGCTCTGTTCCTTCATACTGAGGAGTGCATGCATTTCCTGTTTTCTTTACAATTTCCCTTCCTTTCAGCTAAGTCCATTTGGCCTTGTTTTCTTCGTCTTCAACCATCCGGCTCTTCCATCCGTTGGGGGTTCTCCTCGATTCCGACGACTGTATTTTTCTCCTCTAATTTCCCTACCATCTCTCTGTCTCTCTCTCTCTCTCGCGCCCTTTCTTCGCTAGCTCTATGTTGATCGAATCTGTCAGTTGCGCAAGCAAGGAAGCGATCGAAAACTGGGCTCCTCGCTAAGCGTGGGTTCTAAGCCTCGTAGCCTCAACGGTCACTATTTTTTTAATCAACGGCTCGTCACAGTGAAATCGTAGTGAAAATCGCTGTACCTACCCGTGGTGTGCGTCGTGTTAGGGCCTGTTAGGCCATTGTGCCTGTGTTAGAGCGAGACAGCTTCGTTGGGCTGCTCTTGGGCGAGCAGGGCTTGGTTAGCGCGAGTTGATTTGGGATGCGATGGAGAGGTTTTTTTCTGACAACCAACGAACGGGCGAGCGAGCGAGCGAACACAAATGCGCCGCTACACACTATCCTACTATACCGAGCGCTTGATTCGGCACGCGTCAGGCTGTCCATAGCGGACAGCCTGACGCGCGCTGTGCTGCTGCTGACGACGACCCGACCACCTATATACGTTTAATCACTGAATACCTTCGACATTGTATGTATACATTGAGCGCAAGCTCTAAATGAGTGGCTTACCGGCCGCCTGACTCGTTGACTGAACTGAACACTACAGCCGGCTCTGCACTGCAGAAAGAGCAGCGTTTTGCTCGTACGAGGCTCGCGTGCATTCATATGCTGATGGGCTGGCTGATAATGTTGTGCTATTGGTGTGCTACTGTTGGCTGTAAGTCCGTAAGCGGCGTAACGTATCTCTGTGAAAGTTCGACTCGTCGGTCGTCGATCGGTCGCTGATACTTACATAATGCAATACTGGTGTAGAAATACCGTACGCGTTTTCCAGTTTTGACAGGAGAGGCGAGCGGCTTTTCGATATCTGAACTAAAAGACTAACATTAGGCTTTTCCATATCTGAACTAAAACACACACAGCACTAACTGAATGTGCATATAAACATAAAAACACGTGACACTAATCACCCATAATATGACGTAAGATTAATTGTGATGTTTCATACATGGCGGCACACTCAAACTGCTGCATTATATTCACTTAGTTAGCAGCGAGGATCGCTAGCGAAACATGCTGAGACAGACAGAAGATGTAACTGCGTCGAGACGACGAAACGAGCGATAATTCCGTGTTGGTGAGGTGCATCCCTGTTGGGTGCTGTAAGGTTGGTTGTGCGGAATCTCTCAAAGTTCATCGTTTGCAACTGTGGCCTCGGGCGCAGAGTGAGAAAACATACAGGACTAGGTGTTCGCACAATAGCAACCATCTTTTTTTTTTTTATCAGCAGCACTATAATATTAGAAATGAGGTACGGTCATGCACCACGCATTTCATCTTCGAGAAGACGCATGGTATTTTCTTATTTGTTTGTCCTTGGGTCACCCACCGCCAATCTAAAGTCTACTTTAGCGGCATTTATCGTGTCTACCACTTGCCTGGTGGTGATGGTGATGATGATGATGATGATGACTTCTTATGACGGTCCGGAGCTTTTGGTTCACGGATTCAGTAGGATTCACGCACAATGTGCCTGTCTGTGCGGGGGTATGTTGGTGAAAGCAAACGCGTGCTATCGTCTGCCCCATGGCATGCGCGAGAGTTTATACCTAATGATTGATTGTGTGTTGTCTGCCGAAGCGCGCTATGGTGCCTAGCACACACGGAATAAATTTTTGAAAAATATTAAAAATAAAAAAATTATTTCATTCTAAACCTTCACAGACACACGGTGGAATGATACGGGGGTGTAGCCATACCGATGCTGACGGCGCCAGCAACAACACAATTTCATGATGACAAGTGGGATGAGGAGGCGACAAGTCTGCGCTGTCCGGCCGTCGGGATCCCTCCACTCCACTTCCGCCTCCGAGAGGACGGAGGGAGTGGTGGCCACGATGGTCAGACCTGTACACGTTCCGCTCGAACGTGACTAATATCAATAGAGATGACAACAGCCGCGATGACGCAAGGCATCTATATTGTAAGCACCTCCACCACCACCACCACCAACAACAACAACAACAACAGCAACAACGACAACGTGTCGACAGAAACGCAGGCACATATATATGCATCTATGCCTACGTATATATGCATAAATATATCTACGCAACTACATGGCCGCGAGTCTCGAATGCTGGCAATGCTAACCGTGATTATACTGATGACACGGGGTGCCATGGTAGTAATGGATGATCCTCGGTACGTAGGGTCGCTTTCGGTACCGATTCCCGCTGCTGGTGCCACTGGCGTTAGAGTAAGTGTTCCTCGTTAGTTAGGAGCAAGTGACGGCAGCGGCGGCCTCGTAATTCTTTTGGCAACAGCGGCAGTAACATTATCAGGTGTTGACGATAATGATATTAGTGACAGTGGTGATGATGATGATGATGGTGGTGGTGGTGGTTGAATAATTAATCTGTGGCAGTGTTTTGTTCTTATAAAAGCTCGTTGCACCCTGCTACTAATCGGCTCAAATGGATGATATGACCCCTGTGCTTGTTAGTGTTATTGTTTTTTGTTTGGTGGGGGGTGGGGGGGGGGGATGGTTCTTGGATATTGTTATCACGTTGTTGCTGTTGTTATTATTGCTAATGGTGTCGACGTTATTATTATAGGCAGCATGGAGATGTAAACACAAGTAGAGATGATATGCATATGAGTGCACCGGTATTAATTTGTATATATATATATATATATATATATATATTCAATTCAATTCAATTTAATAGCGCCTTTATTAAAAGGGGTTGATACAGGTTACAACAATGAAGATACACCAAATTGTTCAGGCGAATATATATGTATATATATATATATATATATATATATATATATATACATATTTATGAATTGATGCCGGTACACTATATATTATTGTTTTCTTTTTATACTTTCGTGCATTCCTTCCGTTTGTGGGCTTTGTCATACCATTGCATTCAGCATTGCTTATTCGCGTACCTGCCATCTCGACAACAATAAGAACAAAAAATCGTCACAAGAACAATGTTGGCATTAACAACAACAACAATGAAAACGTTGGACTGAGTCCTGGCTGTTGCTGTTGCGCCTGATGGCGGATGATGATGCCGTTGCATTTAACACCAGCAAACGACGAACACGACGAAGATAGAAGGGGTCGAATTGCAAGATCGGAGAATATCCCCTATTATATATATATATATATATATATATGGATTGCACGCACATAAAAGGTTCAGAAGCAGACAAGCGGTGCATGTAAACGACGAGTGAAAAAGCCATACCGAGACGAACTTTGAGGTGGTCGAGCGATGTCGGGGGAGGCGAGCGGCGCCATCAGGCGGGATGTTCGGCCGGCCGGCCGCTCGTTCCAGTACGAACAGAGCTCACGGCGTTGAGGAGTTTTTAGCGAGCGGGAGGTGATAGCCACTGGGTTGGGGTAGGAGGATGCGGGGTACGGTCGCCCATGCGGCGGGTACGGCCAGGGAGGTCCCATTTAGCATCAGCGCAGGCGGAGGTCCTATTTAGCATCAGCCCAGCGCCAAGGACAGACGGTCCGTCGTCCCGTCTGCCAGTCGGTGGTTGTCCTATTGTTTGTGTCTATGTCGATGTGCTGTGATCTGTGCAGCTGCTACGAGCTGCTGCCATCCCGGGAGCGGGGGGAGGGGGGTTCGATGCATGCAGTGGTGATGGCGGTGTTCATGGGGGTCGTTGTCGCGTTCGTCACGACTGGCGATGACGAGGATGACGAACCGGACAACCAGAGTGACGAGGAGAATGACGACGACGATATCGCTATCATTCTCTGTTGCCCCTGGGCCGTTTTTGCATTCAGACGGGCAGAGAGAGAGAGAGAGCGATAGACAGACCGGCTTATAGACAGCTTGACCGACTAACAACAGGAAGCAACAACTTGATTCCCCCATTGCTGTTGCTGCGCTCCCATCAGGCCGGATTTTGCGGTCTGACCACTGAACCTGGCCGCCTACTGATCAACCCCGACAACACAATGACACTAACTGATCACATAACAACAACGGCAATGACGATCATGTTAACGACAAATCGTTACTGTTGTTGTTGCCGCTATGGTTAGCGTCGCCACTAACATGAGCATCGTCTAGGTTAAAGAAATCGAGTGGAAACTGGCTTTTTTGAGCGAGCACGCATTGTTACGTAGATTACCAACAATTAACCAGCTGCACCCCCATACGCGCGTTTATCGGCATATATATATATATATGAGTTGTTTTTCTCTGGCAAGTACATTAAACCACGCAGCATTTGTACCATTCTAGCATAGGGCATGGACAGAGATTTCGAACACTAGCAGTAGCTTTTACGAGTCCAGTACGAGTCCTCGTGTTCTCGTTTAAGCGTTTTCTTGCTATATTTTCTACTGCCTGTTCGGTTTTGTCTTCTACGCTCTAATGCTGTCCTGCGCAGTGCGCTCCTTTCATGGTGGTGCGCTCGCTAGAAAGCCTCCTTTCGTCAGCCTTTTCCCACCAGCAGCAGCAGCAGTCACACAGCTTCTACCCGCTAAATCCTCGACTAGGCTGGCGCCAACTCCTATTTTCTCGCATCGTCTCCCTTTTCTCCTCGTCCTCATCCGATGGTTCCACTTACCTCCACCTCGTTCTCATTCTCTTCCTGCCTTTCTCGCTGGAGAGGGGGTGGGTAAGGTGGACGTGAGGGGGGGCGTCCTTTCGTTCTTCCTGCCATCTATGCATATATGACCTACACCGCCGTCCATGCATATATAGCCGGCCAGTCACCCATCGTCGTCGCCGTCGAATATGCCGAAGCGTCGTATATGTGACTGTATGTCTGTACGTATGTACGTCGTGCTGTGTGTGTGGTGTGTTTGAGCGAGCACGCGCGTGTGCACGTGAGTGTGTTTTATGCACCGAGCGTACCTCTGGCAGGAGGCTGCTAAGCAGTATGCGACAACGCCTGCGACAACCCCCACGACAACCACGACGACGACGATACCCCCAAGGAGCCAGCGGGCGGGCGGGCGGTCAGGCGGTCGGGGGAACAAAGGCCGCCGTGTACTCGCTGATCCCGCTAAGTGGGGTGACAGCGGTGGGGACGCGATTCGCCTTGTCGCTCGTTCTGAACAGATTCGGGCGGCGGCGATAATGATCATGATGATCATGACACATGTAGTGACGGTCATGTAGTCGTGGTGATGATAAACATTACTGAATGAGTACCACGTTTGTGCCAAGATGGCATAGTTGCTGGCTAGCCCCCTCCCCCCTCCCCCGATACTAGGGGACCGAGTAGGGGAATACTCGAGACGAGAATCAACAGCAGTTGCGGGGGCGACGAGATACGACGAGGTCGCGTCAACGACCGCCGGTGCCGAACTGAAAAGGAAATCCCACTACTACTACTACTACTACTCGTAAACCGATTGAACGATATTCGATCGAATATTGCCGGCCGATTGAAAAACGAAGCAGGAAACATTAGATGTCGGTCGGCAGAAGAGTCGACAGCAATTGGCATGTGAGGACAACAGTGCAAGTAGCAATATATATATATATATATATATATATATATATGTGACTAGCTATATTTAACTGCGAGGGCGGATGGGCAAGTTCTAGCACTTTGAATTCTGCCGCCAGCAAAACGTCTTCCGGCTGGTTTTCTTAAAAGCGCCATTCAGCAGCTGCACGCGGACTAAATGCATCGCCAATCGGTGGCGGCGTTTATTGTTTGAGTTTGGTTCAATAAAGTATAGACAACGTGATTCGGCCATTCATAGGGATTAATGGATGAGCAACGAAAGTGCATCCCCTGTTCGGGAAGGCCTTCGACGTCAATAACAGAGAAAATGTTGAAAAAGTTTGCGATATTTAACTTAACATTTGCCGAATTACCATTAGGACGATTACTGAGAAATTGGAGATATCTTATAGATCAGTAATAACAGTCTCGATCAATATTTTTCCTGTTTTTGCGGATAGAAAAATACGGATAAAAACCGAAGAAAAATTTGCGGGAGAAACTCAACTCATTCCGAAAGACGCGTTTCAAAATGTTTCCAAGAGTGGGAAAGAAGGTGGCATGAGTGTTTGCAGCGGGTGGAAGCTATTTTGAAGGGAACAAAAATACTTGGAGTACTAGATACGTTTTCTTTTTTTTATACATACGTATCCGAACTTTTCAATCTGTCCTCTTATATGAATTCCTTAAATTAAATAGTGGTATGTGCATCTGGTTCAAAATAGCAATGCTGCTCATTACAACGTGGAGACGGTAGCAATATACGCTGAAGCTCTTGCTGTTGCTGTTATTAATGATGCTTTTGTTTTTTTATTGCTTTTAGTATTCTACATTGGAACATTAACATTTAAGGCTTAAAAACATCAACTGGAAAGTAATTCTCTTCTCTGTTTCTTTAGTTTTCTATAAGTATTCTGTTCCACTGTACATTTACACTAGCAGCAATGTTCAAGTGGCATGTTGCAACGCTACTGCTGTTGCTGTTGTTGTTGTTGTTGGTGGTGGTGTCGTCGCCGTTATTGATTTGCTTCGAATTCGAATTGCGAACCGTGTGAAACGGCGTTAGCCAGCTGGCGCATACGACGGACGCCTCCCACCCAGTCAGTCAGTCAGACAGTCCCTGCTCGGTAGAATCGGCAGTGTGCGACTAGGCAGGGCAGCAACGACAGCGAGAGCAGCAGTAAAGAAAAAGCGAAATGTGCCAACTCGGAGGTGAAATGAGCTGCAATGCCAATGTGCCAATGTGTGCCAGAGAGAAAGAGAGACGGAGAGAGAGGGGGAGAGAAAATATTCGATGAAAAGCGAAAAAAGCTCAATTTCGTCGTCTTCGTCTAGGCTGCTGCTGCTGCCGCGGCCGCCGTAAAGCTTTGCAGTCAGAGCAGGGCTCGGATCAACGGAGCCCACTGACTGCAAAGGGGAACAGACGCCGACAGCAGTAACTGTGTATACGTAGCGTCATCGATAGTGGCGTGCCGGCGATTCGGTCCCCCCCGACTCTCTAGACTCTCTCTCACTTCTCTCTCTCTCTCTCTGGTACGCGAATAGGGGGATAGGGTTCCTCTAGTCCGCAAATGAGGACTCCTACATCTCCTCTAGTAGTACCAGGATAATGGCGCTTCTGACGCGGTACATTTGCGCTAGGGCTAGCTTCCGGACTTTCTGAGAGAGAGAGAGAGCGCGAGAAAGAGCGAGCGACAGAGATATATGTATGCGTATATATTGTTGCCTACTCACTTTTAGGGTATATATATATATATATATATATATATATATATATATATATATATGAATATATATATATATATATATATATATATGAATATATATATATATATATATATATACATAGGCGCGACAAGAGTCACGTGAGGTTAAACAACTTGACATAAAGACAAAGAAAACTGTGTAAGGTCAAAATTCGAGAAATTCTTAGAAATTGCCTTGCATTACACAAGTATTAGCCACTGCACAGGTTGCTCGTTTCACAAGTCAGATTTTCTTTCATTTTCATTGCAGGTAAGCAACGAGATTTTACTCGCCGGTGGCACTACATTCGTGTGTGTGTGTACAGGTTAACGTGAGTAGCCTAAATAAGCAGGTCAAGGACACGGCTGTGCATGACTGTAAATCGCTCGTCAACTCTGGAACAAGCCATTGCTTTCGTCCGTAGATTGCATTACATGGATATTCATCACCGTTGTCGCGCTCTGTCGTTCATGCGCTTCCCATTTCATTAGCAGAGCCTCATTTCAGTACATGAAACAAAGTACTTGTCGATGCCGTTTTGTCTGCAAAAACATGTCAACAATTTTGTGTTTGCCAAAAAAAATTATATATATATATATATATATGTATATATATATATATATATATATATATATATATATATATAATAGAGTCTGCTTAATATTGTAGATATTTTCTAAAAGAGGAACAGATATAAGTTGTTGCATAATCCAGCTTTGGCCCGTAGCTAGAGGAGGACGTATGATGGATGGGCATGTGCGTGACAAAGTTTGCTCGCCCGAAAGGATGAGAATAACTTCACATCGGGGCTTTCATCATCACCATCATCATCGTCGCCACTATCATCGTCATCACAATCATGAGCAGCATCATCACCATGAGCACCATCTACTGAAACGCCTCACAAAAGTTCGGCAGCACGATCAGAGCTCGTGGGTTTGAGTGGGGTCGCAGGTCTGACTGAGGGAGAGTTGCGACATATGACGACGAGTTGAGTATTTGAGCGGAGCAGCAGCAGCAGACATGGGGTCATCATAACGAGGTTATCACGACACACGAACTGGCGGACGCGGTTCGGGGGTGCAGGACGGCAGTTTGAGCAAAGCCGAGGATGGCATAAAAGGCCAACTGTGCTTCTGCTAGTGATAGCCGGTGTCATAGATGACGGTTCGACGCCGTCGGCCAAAGCGACAGTGGTGGTGGCGGCAGAGTGGTCAAGAGTGGGTCAAATCCTGAACAAGAGCTCCGAAGGGTTAGAAGAATGATAGTGGTCTTTGTGGCTATGAGCGTAGTAGTAGCAGTAGTAGTAGTTGTAGTAGTAGTAGCAGTAGTAGGCAAGTGGCATTATAGTAGCCAACTGATCGGATTTTCTCGACGCCGCTTCGCTTTCTTCTATCAAAACATTCGTTTCCAACGGTGGTTGGCAACTTGCTGTCACTCGGTTGTTCGTTCTCGTTCTCGTCGCGCTGGTCACAACCGGTTGCCGTTGGTGTTGTTGTTGCTGCTGCTGCTGCTGTTGTTGTTGTTGTCGCCGCAACAGCAGCAGGAGTTACAGCTGCTGCCGCCACCGACTCATGTCGTTGTTGTGTTCCTTGGCATCATCTCTCCCCGCCATGTCCTGTTCTTCTGCTCCGGCTCCTCTTTCCCGTTCAACCACCGTCTTCCAACGCTGATGCTATCACGACTGCCACCAGCAGCGCTGGCTGTTCTATGCCCTCCTCCCCCCCCCCGCTCTGCCTGATGCTCTCGTGTCGGCAGCAGCGGAGGTGCAGGAGTGCGGGGTTGCAGGCCTATAGGGGGCCTTTGACAAGCGGCGTCAGCCTCTTTCTTCCCTTAGCAAGTATGGCCCTTCGAGGGTCAGTTAGAGGCTGCCCTCAGCCGCGACCGTTCTCTGGTAACAACTAACCGTAGGGTCGTTCTTCCGTCTCTCCATTCCTACTTGCCCCCCACCCCCCTGGTGCTGTTACGGTCTTTGCTGCTTCGACCGTTACAGGCCGCCTCAATGCTGCCCTCTCAGGTCTGACCCGAGTTCTTTTCCGTCCCTACCACGTTCGTTTTTCTTCTCTTGCTTTGCTCTCCTGTTGTTGTTGTCGCTCTCTCTCTTGCTCCCTTGTTTCTTTGGCTTTTCCTTCTCGTTGACTTTTCCCGCTCCCTCTTCCTCTTCGTTGTTTTTGCTACTGCTGTTTCTTCATCGAATTCCGTCTTTCTTTTCTTGGCTTAGTTTTTGTTTTGTCTTAATTTTTCTTGTCCTTATATTCTGTACACATAGTCCGTCTATCCGGTGGTATGGTTCCGTCCCTCTTGTGTATTTGCGTCGCGTTCTGTCCGTACGCTGGCCTGTTGGGTTGAGGTCGTAGAGCTGCTCCAACGACGACGACAGCGAACCGACTTCCCAGTTTACCAATTTTCTCCCCTATTTTTCTCCATCTGTCAGGCTAATTACTCCCCCCTCACCTCGCTTTATTCGATCCTAGCGCGTTGTGTCTTTTTTGTATTATTTGATTCTGCTGTTGCTGTAGTCGCCAATGCCGCTGTACCGTAGCCGACCAGTCGCAGCATTAGCAGCCGAGGTTTGGTCGATGCCCCTCGTGGCCGTCGATGGCGGGTTTCCCTTCGATCTCCTTCCTCGTAAACACTCGCCCCTTCTATCTCCTTCCTCGTAAACATTTGCCCCTTCTATCTCTTCTCGCGTACACACTCTCCTCTTCTATCGTTTGCCTTTGCACACTCTCCCCTTCTGTCGTTTTCCCTTTCTATCCCCTTCTATCCCTTTCTCCTCACGCACTCTCCGCACGTCTCTCCCTCTCTATCTCGCTTACTCTCGAGCAGCAAAACACGTGAACAACATGCAGCTAACGAGTCGGCGAGTGGTAGGGGAGTGGGGTAATTGCGAGAAAGTGTTGGGTGGGGAGGAAAACATGGAACGAATATCCGAACGAAGGCAGGCAGGCAGTTGTCGTCTGTTTCAATGGGGTCATTCGCTACTGATGATGATGTTGCTCCTGCTGCTGCTGCTTCTTTTGCTACTGATGAAGCTACTGTTGTTGTTGCTGCTGCTATCATTGGTGGCTAATGCTTCGTTTAGCACCCGTGGGTCCTGTCGCCTGTCTGACATGCAACAACAACAACAACAACAACACTACCATCAGCAGCAGCAGCGCTTGCCAGCGGTATTAGTTGCAGGACCCTGGCCCTAATGCGGCCCTATTGTTGTTGTTGTTGACGTTTTCATTGTTGTTGCTGTTGTTGTTGTCGTCGTGGCCGCCGCCGTTGTCATGAGTTGCTAAACGCCCCGCTCAACGGACATACAAAGAGCGTATAGCATCTGTTGTTTCTGCCGCTACTACTGCTGCTGCTGCTATTGTCACTCTTGTTGTTTTTGTTGGCAGCAGCGGTGGCGGCGTTTCACTCGTCTGATCTGTACACCGGCATACTGGCGGTATGACGGTGTACAGATAGATACAGCACGGTGTCTCGGCCGTTGCACCGCACGCTGGCTTTCTTGCTGTCCGTCCGACTGCCTGGCCGGACGGACCTGTTTGTCAGCATATTTCGTCCGCATAGGCAAGGCGGTGGCTGCAGTTGAACGACTGTCAAACGCCACAGATTACGACACCGGAGCCCCACCAGGAAAGCTTTGCGGCCGGGGCCGTTACTGTTCCTACTTCTGCCACCAGAGACAATTTTTAGTCAGAGATCGAATCGGACTCCGGTGAGCACGTATTTATTTTCTCGCGATTAGCAAAAGAGATTAATCTATATACGCGTCACAGGTCTATACGCGTATCTCTCGCGTATCGTTTCTTCTGCAATGATCGCATACAGTTGCGGCGGCCTTTGATAAGATAGCATACATTGCAGCGATTGCATAAGTAATTATGGTTATGTCTGACCTCTTTAAGCCTGGTTATGTATTTGCCTTCATTTGGGCCTGTATTGCAAGAACTTACTATTGGCGTGCTCATACTCGGTGAACTGCTATTATGCCCCCGTGTGAGCGCAGTCGGTGGCTCAATGAGGTGACTTCCGTAACAAAATTACTGCAATTTAAAACTAAAGCGTCTATAGATTTTACTCTCTTGGCTACTGTCCTTCATCTGCTAGAGGGAAGGCAAACAATGTATCAGATTTTATGATGACGTCGTATTGGCAGGCTCATTGTGCGCAACGAGAACACATATATGTGCACACACTTACTCCTGGTCGAAAATTTCCATACCTGTTGTTAATTTGCTGTGTGCTTATTATGGCCCCACTTTTTATATGCACTAATTGGCCAAATGAAAAATATTTGCCTTCGACTCGGCTGATACGAAATGTCCATGTTTTTCTTTGTTTCGACGGACGATAGCAGTAGGTAGTAAGCATATGGAAAAGAGTGACAGCCGTTCACTCTTAGGCGATTGGAGCCACAAGGGAGCCGGGTTTTGATCCCTCAGTGGGAGTGCCCGTTTGAAGGACTGTCTGCCACATCCATAGGCGGGCGCCGTGAGACGGGTGCGGGTGACACGACTTGATAGGTAAAGGGCAGAGCATAGGGAAAAACCGGAGTGAGAAGGAGAAAGAGACGCACGACGAACATTGATGGCGGTCGCTACCGCTGCTTCTGGTGTTAGGGAGGAAGAAGTGTTTACAAAAGTGACTATTGCTGCTGGGCTTGCAACTTAGCAAAGAGTCCCTTCGGGCCCTGTATATAGCCTTTATGTGCTCATTGGCCTCTGAAGTTTAGAGACATGCATCCCCTAGACAGGCAGATATATACGTGCAGCTTGTAGAGGAGTGAACTTGTAGAGCAAGCTTCGTTCGCGTTACAACAACAACAACGGTGCCACCTCTGGTCGTTAAAGCAGCGCCCCGGTAAAGCTGTCGGCCGAAGGATTTCGATAGCCGAGCCGATCGAAGGGATCTATTGTCCATCGTTCGTTGTTGTTGTCCATCCATGACTTGGTATCCTGACGATCTGTCTGGTTGGACGAATGGATAGTGGATACTGCTGCCAGGCATGAAGAAAACGGCAACAACAACAACAGCGACGACCACTACCGCGAATGGAGACTGTCTGGCCGGAACGAAATCTGGACGAGACCGACGGAACGACCCGCGGCCGTGACGGCTATGGCAGAGTGTGCAATCAGATTTAAAATAGTGCGCTGAGCCATGAGGTCGGAAAGGAAGAAAAAGAAAGAGAGAGTGAGAGGGGAAAATGATCCTGCAGAAGAAGGGACGAACGAATCCGAGAAGTCGAATACGGAGACGAAGAAGCAGGGAAACGGGGACAGAGAGCGAGAGGGGAATAAGATGAAGGAGAAGAGGACGAAGAACAAACGGTGGGGAAGACGAAGAAGGAAGGTGCACCGCGCAGGCAACGAGCAAACGAATGAGTCTGACATCCCCCTAAGACAGGGCACGTCTCGGCGGCTGGCCTGCGATGGCCTGGACGAGGGGGGGGGGATGGTTAGGGTATATTTGGGGCAGGGGTGGGGACGCACGGGAAAGGGTGTCCCGCTTGCAGCCGTCGCGGGTATAACGGAGTTAGTTGGGGTCCGGCCGGCTGGCCGGGCGCCTGCGCTTGGTGGCCACGGAAACGCCGCCAACAACAACAACAACAACTTAAGCGGCTGAAAGGAATGAAGCAATCTACGCCGGGCTTTTCCAGTGGTGCAGACTTCACCGGCTACTACCAGCCACTTCGGCAGCCTAGACAGCGCAACCGTACGTGTTATGGGATAGATGAGGAGACAGAGTTGGGACATGGTTGTTGTTGTTAATGTCATGGTTGTTGATGTTGGTGCAGTCGTCGTTGTTGTTATTGGTGTGTTGTTGCTGCTTATATGGTGACAGTGTAGATTGTGCTACGCTTGCGGGGTCGTCGTGGTCGTCATTGTTGTTGTTGTTGTTGCTGCTGCTGCTGCTATTGTTTGATGTTTGTTAAGCGTAGCTCTCTGGCCAAATAGTCATGTTACTTCTAAGTTTTAATTGTTCATTGTTTCGATGCTGCATCTCGCCGCTGCTACTGCTGCTGCCGACTACTGTTTTTTGATGGTACGCTCTGCTCGACAGGCTGCCTGCCTGTCTATTTGCCCGCCGGCCTGCTTGGACGCGTTTTGCCGTCCGCATGGGAGCACTGGGAGGGATAGCTCTCGAGGGCTTCGAGAGTGGGCCCTAGCCGTTGCCTGCCGACGACATTATCGTTCCCGCCTGCCACCTTTAAGCTACCACTACTACTGCTTCCACCACCCCCACCACGATCTGTACCAGCAGAAACTGAGATATTTTGAGGGAACGGAGGTAGCTGCGCGGCTGAATGTATAGGGGCCCCAACACGAGAAGAGAGTCGTCGAGTTGTTGTGGGAGAACTACTACAACTACTACTGCTATTGCTACTACTTCTACTTCTAGTCCCAAGCAGATACAGGGTAACGGGAGCGGAGACGGGTGGGGCTTGGAGCGAGGTGGGATGTAGCTGCTGAGCGGGTCGCTCGCGCGGGGGAGACATGGTCCTTTTCCGGGCTGTGCCGGCGGTGGTGGTGCGGAGATGCTCGGCAGATGCGAGACGAACGAGAGTACGACGCCGCACAGTCGTTGCTGTACGAAGACGACGAGTTCGTTGGTTCGTTCTTTCGTTGGGCTTACTTACTGTTGCAGGCCCAACGAGAGGATACAGCAAAAAGAAGTCTATCATAGTGTGAAGAGGAAACACTGCGAAACGACGAACAAAGGGAGGGGGTGAAGAATACATATATATATATATATATATATATATATATATATATAGAAAAGGACAAGCAAAAAGGGCACAGCAGAAGTTGGAACCGAAAAGCGGTTCAGTTTTGTTTCACGTCCGTGTCGAAGGTTACTACAACTACTCCGCGTTTGTTGTTACTTTAGCCCCTCCTCTCGCCCCATGGCCGATTGCGCCTGATCCCTTGCTCCCAGACCTTTCGCGGCAGTGGTATAAGCGGCGCTTTTACAGCGGACAGAAATTGCATGCTCGAGCAAGCAGTCGGCGGCGGAGGTAGTAGCGAAACGAGAAACAAGCTGCTTAGAAATCGAGGCGAGGTATGCTGTTCATGCATTGGTTTTTCAGCGCGAATCATGAAAGAAATGGCCATGAACGAGCCACAAACGATTCACTAACGAAAGGCGAACGTGAATAGATGGAAAAATGCGAAGTGAATGGCGTCTAACAGGCAACAAAGTTATGCGATGGGTCGTCGTCGAGTTTTAGAGGTGTGTGTGTAAGAGCTACGGGGGTGAGGTTTGGAGATGAAGGCAGCAAGAAAAAGATTCAGCAGGCAAGCAGGCAGGCAAATAGCTCTACGACCACCTCACCACCCCTCAGAACTTCTCTCTCACCTCCTTTGCAACAGCAGTAACGGCAGCTGTTGCAGCAAACCTCAGAATCAGATGGTCTGCACCTTGTCGTCGGCATCCCCGTTCCGAAGCTTCGTTGCCTGTAAACTACCTCAGTAGAATAACCGTCACAGAAACAGTAATAGCTAACAGCAACATCAGCGATACCCGCAGTCGCCGCCACCACCACCGTTTTTACCTCAGTGCCAGTTGTCGCCGTTGACGTGGTTGCCACGATGATTGCTGGTCGAATGCTCGAGGCGCTCACCCCTGTTGTAGAGCGGCTCTGCTGGGCGCCTAGTTTCGACCGCCCATCATCACAAGACAAGGCTGTCTCCAACTGGGAAGCATAGTCGTCAGCGACATATCATAGCGTCCAGGTGTCCGTCAGTTCGACTATTGGCTAGTATCTATGGGGTAGATACATGGCAATACAAGCCAAACCTTAACCCAGCACAACCAAGACCGCAAGCATCACGCACGAGCGCCGAGCAGCCGCCTTGAAGTTGACAGTTGCTGACAGAGAGGAGGGCGGCGTGTAATGTTGTGACGGACACTACTGACGGGTAGTCAATCTAATTATACGAACGGCGATGGTAAAAGAGAAAGCGTCGGAACGCTAAATTGTCTTACTTCTACAGCAGCAGGGGCAATAGCAGCAGTGACACCAATTGTGTATATAGTCGCCTATACAAGCTAAATATGCTATTCTGCTTCTGGACCCGTCCAGACCGTCGGGGTTGTCAATGTACTAGTGTGGGCCCAATTTTGTCAGTTTATCCATTTGTTAATCTTTGTTTATGATCAGCGATTACGTTTTTCTTCGTGGATCAACAAAGAGCATCTTTATCGTTTTCTGGCGGTCTGCCTTTCACCGACGACCAACTTTTGCTGCTAATTGCGTTTTAGATGTACCTCATAACGTTGTTGATAACGCAGCTGCCAACAGGGAAGACGAAAACATCTACAAATTACGATGGCAACATGTAAAAGAGAGACTCACTTTCGAGCCCAAATCCTTTAGGCCTACCTCAACGGGCTTGTCTTCCAATTCGCGGTGTGTTTCCGCAGCTGGAAGTCAATATTTAGAACGGCACTTGAGATTCAATTGTTATACGTTGATGCATGCGTAAACACATTCACTAACCAATGAAGTTGAAGAGACAACGTACCTGCCATTTTGACAACGACGAGGACAAAGGTTTACGCGTCTAGCAATCACGGTGGAAGTGATGAGGCGGTATTTGTAAGCCTACAGAAGGTTCTGGCGATAACGCTGATACGCCTCAGTTGTTCCCCTGCTGATGGTGCGGACGAAAAAGCAGGCACCGGAAAAAGATCGCTGTGCGAATAAACTCGCTAGGCTTGGTTCGACGAGGCAGTCAGCAGTTGGTCCTTTTGGTCGCAAAGGGGCCGCTATTTCCTTACTATCCAATGCATGCATGTATGCGGAAGGAACTACGTGTACTGAAAGAGGGTGGCGTGCGTAGCAGAAGGAGAGTAAAAAAGAGGTTAGAACAAGCGATATATATATATTTATATATTTTTTTTCTGTGGGAAACAAGCGATGGATCTACCGTAGGCTCTCTCGCTCCTGCTATTGATTCTGTATGGTAACAAGCGAAGATAATGTATGACTCGCCCCGACGCCGAGTGTCGCCATCGCGATTGCACAATGCTTGCGCTGAAATCAGAGTTATTTGGACTTCTCGTCTGCGCGCTCTCTCAGTTCCGTTTTTCGTCGTATTGTTGTCGACTTGAGGCGACCTCAACGCCAGGCTTTCAACGATTGCTTTGGCCGACGAGCCAACGAGCGGCCACGCCAAGAAAGTCGCAAAAAAAACTGCAAATACTAACAGAGGCGAGAAGAGGCGGCGACTGCGGCTGCGCACTAGCAGATACCAATACGACTAGATGGTGCCGCTGTTATCTCCATAACTGTGTGAAAAACACCTCGTGGAGATGTTAGCCAACGTGAATAGTGCGAGCATTGTACGGTAAAGAACTCCGGGGGCTATACATCCCCGGCAAAAATAAACATCCCGATTCCGCGTAAACATAAAGATGGACGCGTATGCGTTTCAGCAAACGGTCGACATCGTTGTTGTGATTGTTGCAATTCGTTTGTCGTTGTCAATGTTGTTGTTTTTATTACTGTTGTCGCTGTAGTTTGGTATTTATTGCTCTTGTTGTTATCGTTGGGGTCTGGTCGTACGAGCCCTTTTTGTCGTCGTCGTCGTTGTTGCTACTGTTTCTCCTTCCTGTCATTTTCTTCTTCTCCTTACTACTCTTCTTGAAATCCCTACTAGTTCACCCCCCGTTGTTCATGGCGTTGTATCGATCGGCGTTCGTCGGCAGTACGCTCGTCAGAGCTGACGGTCATAACCGTTAGTCGCCCTCGGGCACGCCATCGTCTTTTGCCGGGCGGGGTTGGGCGGCGCCCCGAGGAACGCTACGAACGGCGTGCAGAGTGGAAAACCTTGCGCTGTCGGTTAAGGTAGTAGTGTCAAAGCCTGTAGGGCATTGGAGGCGTTGGACGGGGCAGAGGTAGGGCGGGGAATTAAGGGAAAAAGGGAGAAGGGCAAGGGGAACGGTGTATGGCCGGTGGGAAAGGTAGTGCGGTCACAACGAGCGAAGAAAAAGGACCAACCGAGTGACCAGTCAGTCAGCCAGATAGCCGGCAGGAATGGAAGAAGAAGGAAGACGTAGCAGCGGTGGAGGGGGCCCTTTGGCTCGGGCACCATCTCCAGCAGCTGCAACTGCAGCAGCAACAATGGAAAGAGAGAGGCTCTGTCCGACAAGGCGTTCGTTGGCCGCCTGGTCGCTTGTCTGCTGGTTTCGTGGGTGAATGAAGAATCCAATTCCAAGCCTGGTTTTTCCTCTAGTTCCTCTTCCTCTGTCTGCTTGTCCTCGGTCCGCTTTTTTGGGGCTGCCCACGGGTGGGCAGGCGAACGGACGAACGGATGGAAGGAAATACTGCTGCTTTTGCTGTTGCTGTTCGCCTTGGCTACTGCTCTCAGTGTCCAGAAGGATCGAAAGCTTCACAGAACGGCAATGGGGGTGACGACGATGACAACGGTGACGACAACGACATTTACCCCCTTGGAAGGTAAGTGAAGCGGGAAGGCTCGTTGTGCAAGAAAAGCACTTCTGCAACAACAACAACAACAACAACAACAACAACAACAACAACAACAACAACTACTACTACTACTACTACTATTGCACGATGCGAGGAAGGGCCGTAAGATGTAGAGCAGCCGATTGGTCGGTTGGATGCGAACGGACTGGGATTCGCGGCATCGCTGGCTTGATGGGAGCGAGCAGAGATGCCTGTCTGCCTCTTCGAGAAATGTTCTCCGAGGGGTTGGGGGTCGGGCGGTCGAGGGGGAGGTTTCAGAGGCTGCAGGCTGGATTTGTAGTGAGGCTAAAGCCGAGTAGGCTACGCTTCTACTGAGCTTTACCACTGGATGGTGGGATTCCGAGAGAACGTGGGTCAGTAAGAGAATCTATCGCGGCAAGCTAGAACAAAGTCGGCTCTATTAGCAGCACCAAAAACAGCGGCAGCCATTGTGCAGCGATAGCACGGCTATATAGTGCTAGTAGTGGTTGTAGTAGAAGTATACGTAGAATTCCTTTTTGTAATATATATATATATATATATATATATATATATATATATACGCATAGACCTTGGTATATGCATCAAGCTCGGTCTTAATTAGCTAAGCCGCAAAGAGTAAATAGTTACTCATATGCAATACGCGCAAGCTTTCTTGTGGTTGTCATTTGTAGACTCAGTATATCATGCATAGACTGCAATACGACTACTGGTCGAAAGGAGCCCAGAATGATGACGAGAATGGTGACGAAGGTGATGGTTAGAAGGCGTCAAATACCGCTACACGTGATAGAAGCAATTTGTCTGCCGACAAGCGCGTCTGCTCGCCCATTCGGCGGGCCGTTAGCCCGTCCGTCTGTCTGTCTGTCCATAGCGACCGTGTCCTAACGAACAACGACTACGTACGTACTCCTTTCGGCCTTCAGCCGCCCCGGCTTCATTCCTTATTTTATCTTCCTCTTCTCTTGCGTGCTCTTATTTCTCTCCTGTTAAACATGTTGACTCTCTATCACGCCCGTTTGATGCCTGACAATTGTGCTTGCGGGCACAGAGGGCGTATACGGGTGGACGAAAGGAACAAAGTAGTGAAAACGGAAAAGAGCCAGAAAACGGGAGGAGAGCCGTATAAGCCCCAACCCCTTGTTCCTCAGTCAACGGTTGTGGGGGAAGGGAGGCTTTTTGACGACGACGATGCAAGAAGACGACGCGGCTTTTTACCACCACCAACGACCTATCCAACCACCCCCGATAGGTAACGTACATGGTGGTGGCCGTGGTGGTCACTACGACGATCCGGCGTCCAGAGCACAGAACGCCATCAGTCGGATAGTACTGGGTTGGGTGGGGCATCTGTGTCCTGGGCTAGCACATCATCTAACGCCGCTCGCAGACACGCACGCGTGCACGTTCGCTAGCTTACCTCTTCGACACCCCAGCGAGATGGAAAAAAAACGAAGAGAAGGTGATGAGGAGATATGAGGACGGGGGCAAAAAAACACAAAAAAGGAAAATGAGATGGAGGAGAGGATCATTGTTGTTAGTTAAATAAAGAGCGCGGGCCGAACTAGCGACGAGAGAAACCAGGCACGCAAGCATGATTCATGCCGTCGCCGGGCATTGGTGATGTACGCTTATTTTCGAGCTTTTTCCTTGCCCAGTTCCTCTAGATCGCTCTCTTCCTTGATATATATATATATATACTTGTGTTCCGCTATAACTTATATCTCTCGCTCATTTGTATCTCATGCTGCTGCCGGTCGCTGCAGTTGGTTTGGTTCTCGAGCTGGTCCTGCCCAAGTATTCAGGGTGTGCGCTGCCGGGAGTTCCAGACTGGGGGAAGGCCGCGGGGGCTCGGTATGGTATAAGGGTGTTTCTATATGGAGTGCCCAGTACGAAGCCAGTGGGTGTTTATATATGTATAGGTATGTTTATATGTGCCTGGGCGCCTCTGCTCGTTCGTAGCTATGGCCTCAGTGGCAACGGCGGTTGCAGTAGCAGCAGCACCGCATGAAAAGCGAGGTGGAACCCGTCGAGATGTTGGGTGGAAGTTGGCTGGCTTTTTTTCAGACTGGGGGTGATGGACCTTGGGCAGGAGGAACTGGGGGGACGATTGGGCCTGAGTTTAAAGCTTGAAGGTGAAGTTGTAGGGGATCGGAGAAGAAGAGGAAGAAGAAGGACAAGAATTCCATACAGGAACGTCGTCGTCGTCATGGAATCCCCTTGTACCCAGCAGAAGTAGTGGTGGTCGTGGTAGACCGCTCTCTTTCGCTAGCTCGCTTGGGTAACAGATAGACAGATTACGGCGACACATACGGCATCCGAAGTTGGCGGGCAGCAACGGGCAGACGCTTCAGAATTCGTCAGGATGTAAAACGAGTGGGGGAGGGTAAGAGAAGAAAAATACAGAAACAGGGAGACACGGGAGTCGAGAGCGGGGAACATGCGGGAAATTGGGTGAAGCTCGAGAAGTGGACGGCAAATGAAGTGGCGAACGTTGCAGGAGTCCATCGTGCCAATGGAAGATATTTTGCGGAGGATTTATTCTTGCGTATGTCTACCACCTGCATGGCCGCCGATGTTTTCGTCGTTGTTATTTGTCCTTATATGATTATTGTTAACCTGTTAGACTATGCTGTTCAAGTACATCGCTAAATAGATTGCTAGGAAGGCTGTCAGGCGTACACGGCAGCTTATCTGCCGGTATAAACTGGTAATTTCTATATATATATATATATATATATATATATAGTATGCAGCGCTCCAATGAAAATACAAGATGAGTGACATCTCAGTAGACCCTCAAAGGCTGTCGATTCTTGTGAAGTTTGCGAGTGTCTGCAATGCATGAGAATTGATCCGTGAGTCCAAGCCTTGCAGTTGCTGCTCGTTTGGACCCATCGACGATGGCGGCGAATAAGGTGTAATTTTGGCAAGTAAGGTGTCCGTTTATCGTGTGTCGAGTCCCTTTGTCGAGCTGCGGCCAAAGAGAGGAGGCAATAGCAAATGGAATACGACGATGTATTGTTGTTATACATATAGTGGTCGTAGTGGTACTTGATGGTGCAGGAAATATGTTGTCCGATTGAGCGTCGTGCGTCTACTGTAGACACTGCGCGGAGCTGTGGTGGTGTAAGACGACATGGGCGGTGGTCCGCACGGGTAGACAGCTTGTCTGAGCCACGATTGAGAGAAACAACGAAAGGAAAAAATTACATCACTGATCGTAGCGGGCCGCAACAAACAATCTACTTTAACCCCGACTCTCAGCCAGAGCCAGCTTTCGGACGTTGATGAAGGACGATAAGAGAGAAGAAGGACGGGGCTGGCGGAGGCATATTACGACACCACAGTGAACCAACTAACCAGCCCTGACAAGCGACACTGGTACTGATGGTTTGTGGCTGATGCGTCACCAACCGTTGACCCCGTGTTTGTCGCGGCACCGCCTGGACGCGCGCGAATGGGAGCGACATTTTGCGCTAGCCAGTTTCGACCGAGAAATTCGGTCTCAGCTAGTACAGCGTTGATTCAAGCAGGCTCTTTCACTTATATATATATATATATATATATATGACCCGGCAATCAGCGGTAAGCCAGCTCTCTTTTCGTTGCATCCCGTTGCCGTCGTTTTTGACATTTCTAAGAACAAGAAAAGGGAGGAGTCGTTGTTCCAGGTCAACGAGACGGCCAGACGCTCTCCTGTCAGGTTTCCGTGTGTCGTCTGCCCGACATCCGGTCGACGAGCGCAGAAACGTCAAAATGTTGTCGCTAACTGTTGTTGCTTGTGCTGTTACTGTACGACGTCGACGACGACGCCGGTGATATCAATCGTTACAAGTCGCTTTAAATGTTGTTGCTTTGGTTGCTGTTGTTATTGCTGTTGTTGTTGTTATTGCGGTGGCGCGACCGTCGCCACCACCGCCGTCTTTCGTTGAGTTCCTTTAACTTGCGATCTTCGTATAACAACGTAGCTATGCGCAGCTGCCGGTCTTTGGCTTCTGGCGGGGGCCCCTTCGACGGCCGTCACTCCGCCCCCCCCCCCCCCTCCCTTCCTCTCCGACGAAGCTAGTCAAATGTATTTGTTCTCTCCGTCGCCTCCACTGGCCAGGGCCCGAGACGATTTGGCAGACGAGAACGGCAGGTAAACGACACTGCACTTCTGTAGATGGTGATGGTGGTGATGATGATGATGATAGTTGCTTTGGAGGGCTAGCGTGGATCATTTGACGACCGTTCGTGACTTAGCCCATAGCTGAATCTATATTGGTCCTATATATATATATATATATATATATATATATAAAGAAGGCAATATTGACTGTCGATGGGGTCGGTCGAGCTACGCTTACGAGCTCGATTGGTGTGTCAACTAGCGCTATGAAGACGTCAACAGCAGCAGTCGCGGTTATAACAAAACACCGATGCTACTGTTGCTGCTACTTCTGCTTCCATGCTTTTACCATTGCTACTGATGTGGGGTAATTGAGCCACCGATGTATCTTGCCATATAGATCGATGGGGGTGGCGTGTTTGGTCGCGGGGAAGAGTTGGGGTCAGCATATTCGTGATCGTTGCCGCCGCTTCAGCTGTTGCCATAGTTAACAGAGAAGTAGTTAGTTTTTCATCTACCCCCCTTCACCCCCTCGACGACGAAGACGCCCCACGACGACAACGATGAAGACGAGACACGATTATGATGATGATGGCGATGTTGTAAAGAGGAATAATGTAATCCTTCATCAGAGGTGGGCCCAGGACGGCATCCTGCAAGAAATCTGCCTGCCGTTTCAAGCGCGGATCAGGCGGGCAGGCGAGGGGAAGAAGGGAGATTCTTGTGCGTGTGTGTCCTATGCGACCAACGCCATTCGTAACGCCAGGCTAACTTCAGGCGTACTACCCACAAGCAGACTCAGTCTGGCGGGCTCGAGCGCCTTGTGCTCATTCTCCTTTCTCGAATTCCCTCTCTTCTTGACGCGCGCCCTCTTTCTTTCTATTGGCGGAATTCCTCTTATCGTCCACCGTCCCTTCCCCTGTCTCTTTCTGTCTTACTTCCTCGGTACGGAGAAGAAGAAGATATTCACGTGACGATCAGCTCCGTGGTAGGCACATGCAGTGCGCCCGTTGCTTTCGTGCAACTTTCTAATGATTCATTTATCACGGGGCCACAGCG